>JARQOD010005544.1:0-11146 GCA_033576555.1 Oophaga sylvatica
TTATACTATGTAAAGTCTGAACTATAAATATATATATGTGTCACAATGACAGGTGTATATATATATAGATATATTTTCTATGTGTATATATTTATTTCTTTCTTTTGTGATTTACAAACTATCATTTGGATCCATTATATTCGTTTTGCTAGCCACCGACAAAATGTCAAACGTACGCTCAGATGTAGAAAATCGCATCCTCTCATTCCAAACGATGACGAGACGATCAGTGTTCAGAAACATTTGTGTGATTCTCGTCAGTCAAAACGGTCCGTATTTTTGAGACATGTGTGACTCCAGCCTATAGTCAATGTCTGAGCTAAGTGCCACGTTCAGGAATATTGCGTTTTTTTCGCGTTTTTTCCGCGTAAAAACGCAAAAAACCGCAAGCATTAAGCATCCTATACTTTAAATTGATTCCGCATGTTTTGGCCACATTTGCGTTTGTTTTCCGCGAAAAAAACGCTTCGCGAAAAAAATAGCAACATGTTCATTAATTTTGCGGAAGTAACGTTCATGTGCGTGGTACCCAGGTCTGGAGAGAGGAGACTCTCCTCCAGCCCTGGGTACCAATCCCTGGTAAAACAACAATTAAAATAAAAAATAATGAATTCTCACCTTCCGGCGTCCACCGCAGCTTCCCGCCTTCACGACGCTCCCGCAACTCCCGTCCCAAGAGTCCCTTTGCGAGAATCACCCAGATGGCGTAGCGGTCTCGCGAATCTACTCATCGGTGTGATTTGTCGCAATGCATCCTTGGACCGGTAGTTGCCGGAGCGTCACTGAAGCGGGAAAGCTGCGGGGCCGCCGAAGTGAAATATCATTATTTATTATTTTTTTATTATTTTTACATTAGATCTTTTTAACTATTGATGCGCATAGCGGCATCAATATAAAAAGTTGGTCACACGAGTCAAACACTATGTTTGACTCGTGTGACCAACTGTCAATCAGTTTTCCAAGCGATGCTACAGATCGCTAGGAAAACGCTAGCATTCGCAAGCTAATTACGCTTGCAAAACGCTATTATTCTGGCGGGAATACGCATACAAAAAAAGTGCGTATTTCCGCGGGAGAAGTGCGGGATTGCCGCGGAAATTTCCGCGGCAATTCCGCAACGTGTGAACTGCCTGATTCTTTCACAAGCCTCACACATACCAGGGCCAAGTCAGACGAGATGAATTTTCTGGCTTATGAGATAGTTTTCTTTTCTCTGGAGAGAGCTAATTGCATTATTTTTCCAATAAGACGCCATATTCACTTTTTTCCCAAAAAGGAACCTGAAGCATGTTTTTTTTTTACACATATATAGGGGTATGGCTTTTCCTTCTGGTGATTTGATGCGCCAGTTATGAGTAATCTAGCATAATAAGTGTATGCAATCAGACTGGAAAGCGTTGGTGGCGTGTCCTTGCACCTGGAAGAGAACGGGGGGTGTCCTTGCACCTGAAGTGCACTGGGGTTATCCTTGCCACTGAAAGAGCACTGTGAGGTGTCCTTGTGTGTGGCCCAGCTACCAGGTGTGTAGCCCTGGTGTTAGGCACACGCAGTACCCTGGAGAGTGTGTTGGCGAGACAGCAGTTTAATGCTAAATACCCATTCACTCAACATACACTAGACACACCCTTAGGGTAGTGTAGTTACTATTGAGGGAGTGGTCAGGGTGTATGTTTGTGGAGTGTGTTTCCTGTCTTCGGACAGAGCAGACTTGGATTTAGCTGGAGGGAGGAAGCAGTCCAGCCTGCTCTATCATCAGTTCAGAACGTGGAGGCTGGTACAGGTGGTCTAATTCACCTTAGCCTAGTCAGAGCTGTACCTCATCAGATACATTGAAAGAAAGAAGGAGATTATTGCAGAAAGACTTCATCACCTGTCTCAAGGACAGTGAAAGGTTCGAGACTGCTCCTCCTTGATAACGAGCATCGAACTAATTTGAAGAAAGTGAATGAAGGAAGTAACTACCCCTTTATTCTAGTTGAGGCTTATTCCACAGGACAAGGCGAAAGGCACAGTGGATTATTGAAAGGTGCTTTGGGATTGAAAATCCTCCATTGCACGGTCATGGGGGGGGCCCAAGGTCACTATTAGCTACAACAAGTGGGAAAAAACCAGGAATTTACCGGGCCTTATCGCGGCAAACAACCCCTTATATCTACTAACTGGGTCAGGGGGAGTGAAACTTTGAGTCAGGCGCAGACAAAAAAATTCAGCTCTCTCGCAGGAAGGCCCTAACAAAAACTGACTGGGAGTACACATGGATTACTGGAGTTATTAGGAATACCTTCAGGGTTTGTACTCATTTTATTGGAATAAGGAGGCCCCAAGGTCCCCTGCTTCTCAAAATACACTCCCCTTTTTTTTCACCCCCCGGGGCCGCCAAAACCCCTTTAAACAAAGAAAGGTATGGAAAACCTGCCCCTTTTAGACTGTTTATTTATCTCCCCGCTTCCTACTTCAAAAATTTTTGGGGGCCGGCCCACCCGTAGGGGCCCCAAAAATTAGTCCTCCCATCCCCCAGAGATCACAGCACGCTGGTCTAATTAAAAAATACTACAGTGGCTCAAACTGAAAATTTTTTCCCCCTTTGAAAAAAATTTTCCCCAACATACCCAGACCCCCGGGGCCCCAGCCAGCCACCTTTGAAACCCCCCCTAGATTTTTTTTACGGGCTGGGGTTTTGAGTACCCCATTGCCCGGGGAACCCCCCCAATTTGGTGGGGGCGCCCAAAAATTTTTGGGGTAAAGAACAGGGGGCCCAGAATTGCGAGCCCTGTGTGCCAAAGGGAATTTTTTTTGTAAAAAGGACTGTTTCCCCCTTTTGGCCCCAAAAAACGCCATTTTTTTTTCGCCAATTCGCGCCCTCGGCGTGGAGAAGAAGGGGGCTACCTTCGGGGGGTTTCCCCCCCCGGGGGGCCAAAAAATCCCGGGCCCTCTCAAAGTCTTTAAAAATTTCGTTTCCTGCCCTACAAAAAGGGGGTCCCCCCCCTTTTTACCCCCTGGAAGGAGGGAGGGAAAACCCCCCCTCCACAAAAGACCGGATTCTCTGCAGGAAGAAAAAAAAATCTTCTGAAATCAGGGGGCGGAGTTGCACCGAGCAGGGAAGGGGGGGAAGGGGCGGCCCCCCGCCCCCCCCCCAAAGCCCCCCAAAGCCCGGGGTTTGGGGGCCCTCCCACCTGCCCCAGCGTTGCAGAGTTTCAAAAAAAAACCCCCCTGAAAAAAGGCCCATCCCCCCTCTTTGAAAATCGGAACCCCGGCCCCCCGGGGGAGCAGCGGGGCGGGGGGACCGGTTTTCTCCCCCCTCAACCCCCCCCACGTTTCCCTTTTCCCAAAGTTTGGGGGCCCCCAAGGCAAAAAAAAACCGGGGCTCCCCCCAAAGTACCAACCGATCCCCCCGGTGAAGTTTGGGGAAAGGGGGGTTGGGGGAGGTTCGCCATTTTCCGGGAAAGCCCCCCGCCGGAGGCCGCGCAAGATCGGCCCCCGGGGACCCGGGGGGTCCTTCCCGTTCCCAACGTGACTGGGACGAGATGGCCGCCTGGAGACCCCCCAACCCCGCCCCATGGGAATATGAGGGGGGGGCGTGAGGAGAACAAAAAACCCCCCAAAGGGGGAAAAAAAGGGAACTCAGCGAAACCTGCGACAACATGCAGGCCCATTGGGCCCAAAAAAGGTCCGGGAGAGAAAGGGGTTTCCCTGGGGGAAACCGGGGGGGAGGGGGTTGAAATGATTTTTAGCCCCCGGGAAGGGGGGGGGCTTCCCGGAAACCCCCGGGCCCCCCTTCCGGGGGTTTTTTTCACAGGGTGCGTAGAATCCCACCTCCCCCAAGGTCCCAGGGGGGTTTAAAGGGGGACCTTGGGCAGACACAGGGGTTGGGAATGAAGGGGGGTTTCCCTTAACCTTTTACCATCCCGGACCCCGTCCCCGACGCGGGAAAAAACCCCAAAACCCGGGAGGCCCCCCTCCCCGCTCAAGCATTTTCCCCCCGTTCCCCCCCATCCCCCCCTGCAATTTTTTCGAAAAAATTAAAACCCCCCTTTCACGAACACGACCCGTCCCATCGCAATCCATGAAAAAGGGGTCCATATCTTAACTGTATTAAAAAGCAATCGTGTCCGGGGGGAAAAGTACCCGTTCCCCCCCAAAGGGTTTTTGCACGGAACTGTGGCGACCCCAAACCCCCAAACGCACGCAAAATTTTTTACCCCGGGATCTGGGGCCCCTTCATTGTTCCACCCCCCCGGGGGGAAAAATGTTTTTTTAAAATGAATTAAAAATAAAGAAAAAAGGTGGTTTCCCCAAAAGGGGCTACCATAAGAAAAATGTAAAAATTTTAAAGGAAATTTTTTTAAAATTTTTCCTTAATTGAAGAGTATAATGCAAAAAAAATTTTTTTTAAACCCGAATGCCCGGGGGTAACCAAAAAGTTGACTTTTTGAAAATTTTAAAATTTTAATTTTATCTATGTTTTTGGTTTTAAAAAGGATTTTTGGGGGTTTGGGGGGGTCCCCCCCAAATTTTTTTTACTATTTCCCCTTGGGGGCCCCTTTCTTGTTTTACAAAAACCCCCGCAAACTCCCCCTTTAATACAAAAACCCGTGTGGTGGGCACTGAGTGATTTTCCCAAACGGTTTCCCCGCACCCCCCCGGGGCCCCCGTTTAAGGGTTTTGGGCGGGCCTTCACAAAAAGTATATTATTGAAAGCTATTTAATACTTTTTTTTTCTTATTTAAAATTTTTTTGCAACTTCAAATTCCTCCCTCCCGGATGGGACAAAATTTTAAAAATTTTGTTAATGTTTTCATCTAAACAAAATTTTTTTTTTTTTTTACGGCCCCCGGGATGCTGGGTTTACCTGGGGAAGGGCCCCGGTGTTAAAAAAACCATTTCCCCCGGGGGGTGTTGGCCCGACAGCATTTTTAAAAAAAATACCCATTTTAAATAACATTTACAGCACACCCTTTTAAAAATAGTTTTTATGGGGGGTGATCAGGGGTTTTGTTTTTTGGAGTGTGTTCCCGTTTCGGGGGGACAACGTTGGAGTTTTGCTGGAGGGAAACATCCACCGCTCTTTTTAGTTCAGAACGGGGGGGGAAAGGGGGGAATTCCCTTTCCCCCGTCAGAGCGTAAACCCCATCAACTCATTGAAAGAAAGAAAAGGGGGTTATTGCAGAAAGACTTCAGCACCTGTCTCAAGGACAGTGAAAAAGGGTTTTTAGGGTCCTGCCTAGGGAAAAAAGAGATCTGTAACTAACTTTGAAGAAAATGAATTTAAGGGGAAAAAAAATACCCCCTTTATCTGTGTGAGTGCTTATGTACACGAGGACCCGGGAAAGGCCCCAAAGGGGGATTTTGGGAAAAAGGGCTTTGGGATTGAAAAGTCCCGACATTTTTTAAAAATCACTGGGGGGGGAAAAAGGGTCACTATTATACAACTAGTGGGAAGAAAAAAAGGAAAATTTCCACCTTAGGTCCCGGGAAAAAAGCCCCTATAGTCATAGTAAATTTGGGGGCCGGGGGGGGAAGACTTTTTGGGGGGGGAACAAAAAAAGAATTTTAGCTCTCTCCGGGGAAGGGGGAACACAAAACGACGGGGGTACACATGGGTTGGGGTTATTTAAACTACCTTCATTGGGGGTTTCTATTTTTATTGGAAGTAAAGGAGGCCCCCAAAATTTCCACTGCTGTCCCCGATAATCTCCTTAAACACCTCCCGGGGGCCTGCCTGAAATTTTAAAAAAAAAGTAGGGGGAAAAAAGCTGCCGGTAGCTGTGTTTTTTTTACCCCCCCCAACCCTTTATATTTTTATAGTTTTTTGGGGACCCCCACCGTGGGGGGGGCCCCGCTTTTCCTCCCACCCCCCCAAGATCTCCCCCGGGCAAAATTTCCAAAATACAAAAAGGGGTTGGGGTCACGAATGTAAAATATTCCCCTGAAAAAATTAAACCCCCAAAAACGCCCCCGCCGGGGGCCCCAGCCGACCCAGTACCTTTTGACAATCCCCTAGACTTCTACGGCTGGGGTTGAGTCCCCCTTTCCCCGGAAAACCCCCAATTTTTGGTGGGGGGGCGAAAACAGGCAAAATTTTAAACCCCGGAAAAAGCCGGAAGGAAACCCAAACCCTTTATATTTTTTCCGTTTCCCCACTCTTTCAAACAAACCCTTGGGGGTTTAAGGGGGGGGCACTTTTCGGGGGGAGATTTTCCTGTCCCTTGGCAAGGGGGGTTTTTTCCGGGGCAGAGATCTTTTTGGGGGGGGTTTTTTATGAACTTCATTGTTAGTTTGTCCGGCCGGCACCATTTATCTCAGTCCAGTGTGGCTTTTTTTGGAAACTGGGGTTTTCAGCAGCTCGGATAAGCTGACTTTTCCCAAAAAAAACCCCAAATGCTTAATTTTAAAAGGGGGGGAAAAGGGGAAGGGGCAGTGAGAAAAACAAGAGAAGTGCTACGGGGGTTTTTTCCGCACAAAAATTTCCATAGGGGGCCGAACGGTTTCTCTTTTTAAGTTTTTGAAAAAGAAACCGAGGCATCTGGAACATCGCCCAAAAGCACCCAAGGTCAATCGAAAACCGGGGGGGGAGAAGGGGGCTTTTAAAAAAAAAGTGCCGCAAAGAAAAGGGTTTTTTTCTCACCACTTAAAAGGGGCCCCCAAAAAAAATTTTTGGGCCCGGGGGAGTACGCTATTGAAAAACTGGGATTAAATTTTAAATTCGCTTCAGGAAAATTTTCTCCCCTACTTTTTAATTTAAAAGGGGGCCTCAACCTCTCACTTTTCCAAAAGTGCATTCCCCCACCCGCCCCCCCCCCCCGGGATCTGCTTGAATCATTTCCGAAAAAAGGGATGAAAAGAAGCGATTGTGTGCGCGGGTATTTCCCCAACCTCTTTTCACCTTGAAATTCGGGACCAAACTCACCGGGGGGGACGTCCCCTCCCAGCTCCCCCCCAAAAATCCCCGTAAACCCCTTTCCGCGCTGGTATTTTGGCCCCAAAAAAAAGCGGGGGGCGCAAAACAAAAAATCCCCTGAAATATCTCCCCCATTGCAAAGACCGCCGGGCCCCCGGGGCCCAGCCCCCGTACCCGTGACAACCTCCCATTTTTCCAAGGGGTGGGGTCCCGCCCCCCCAACCCCCGGTATTTTCCCCAATTTGGTGCGTGTCGGAACAACTTTGGGTCCCCCAACTCCCAAATTTTAAAATTTGAGCCCCGTGTCCCCCAAAATTAAAATTTTTGGGGGAAAAGCTGGGGGGCTGTGTTGGCCCAAATACCGCCATTTTAAACCCCCATAATTTGGGGCCCCGAGGCGCTGGTGGGGGGGGTGCATTGGGGGGGTGTACCCCCCCCCGTGGCCGAAAATAAAGGCCCCCCCCCCCAAATGTACTATAAAATTTTTTCCCGCCCCCCTGCTAAAAAAAACCGCCCCTCTTCATCCCCTATCGAAAAAGGGGGAAAAACCAAAAACCCCCCCCAAAAACCGCACTTTTCCGATGGAAAAATTCAGCTGGCCGGGCGGATGGCGAAGCAGGCTGGGGTGGCCCCCCCAAAAATGGGGGGATGGGAAAAGTGGGTCCCTGAAACAGCGGTTTCGTGGGGGGGTTTCTCTCTCCCCCAAAAACGAAAAATTACCTGTACTCCCTTGGGCCCCCCTGCAAAAAAACTGGAAAAACCCCGGGGGGCCCTCCAAAGGGGGGGTCCCATCCCCCGATGAACGGGGAGAGAAGGAGGCGAGGGGGCCCCCTTTTTTTGGGGGGGCCCGCCCGGCCAAGGGGGCCCCCGGGGGGGCCCCAATTTTTCCCCGGTGGGGGGAAAACCGGGGGCACCCCCTCAGGGGGAGACGAGGGGGAAAAGATAGCACGAAAGGGGCAGGAGCAGAGGGGGAAAAACAGCAGTTCCGTCAAAGGGGACCAGGAGGGACTCTTTTGAAAAGGAAAATCAGGCGAGGCCAAGGGCGCTCCCAAAACCCTGGCGCCAGGGCGGTGTGTGCCTCTAAGGCCCAATTTTTGGGGGTTCTTTGGGGGGGCCGGGGGTTTTTTAAAAAATATGTTCAGGGCCCTGGGGGGTTTCCCCCTTTTAAAAGGGGGGTACCGTCCCCTTTACCCCGGGGACTTTTCGGGGGGGGGTTTCCCTTTTAATGTTTTCCCTGTCTCGGTCCGACTCCCCACCCCCCCCCGGGCCCTTCCCCGGGATCGCCCCCTCATCGCAACGCATCGCCTTGACCCGCAACAGGCCTATCTGCATCGCAATCGGCGACCTATCTGAAATCGCAATCGGCGACTTTTCTGCAACAATTTAAAAGGGGCCCCTGCAAAGCCCAAAAGGGGGCCCACAAAAGGAATTTAACCCCTTGGGTCCCTATTAAAAGGAACTGTGGCTCCGAAAACTTGTATCACCAAATTTATTGGGGGGAATAAAAGGGCTCGCTCTTCCACCCCCGGGGGGGAAGACGTCATTGAGGGGTTGAAAAAGTAAAACCCCGGGGGGGCCCCAAAGGGGGTTCCCCCGTACCCAAAAATTTAAAAATTTTTTGGAAAAAAATTTTTTGGGCCCATTTTTGTTTTTTATTATGTGTTTTTAGTGTTTTACAATTGAGAAAAATCCCCGGGGGGGGAAAAAAGGGTTAAGAGAATTTGAAAAAAAAATAAAAATTGTTTTTGGGCATAGCCCGCAAGAAAAACCGGGGGTTTGGGTAAAACTTTAAAATTTTTAAAAAATTTTTAAAAAAAAAAGGGTGTATGGGTTTTTTAACCCCGGCCAAGGATGCGGGTGTGGACGGGTGCCAGCCAAAACCCCCCTTTAAATAGTTGCACTACGTGCTTTTTTTTGGTTTTAATAAATTTTTGTAACCTCTAAAGAAAAACCCAAGGGGGGCCTTTTTTAGGCCCCGCAGTCAAAAGTCGCACCCCCCCGGGGCCCCACGGGGGGGTTTTTTTGGTGCGGGTCCCCCACAAGTTTTTAAATATAAAAATTTTTTGATTTTTTGATACTTTTGTATTCTTCATTGTAAAAATTTAAAAAGTTCAAGGTTTTTAAACCCCCCGGGGGGGAAGAAAAAAAATGTTTTTTGTTCAATGCAAAACAAAAATTTTTTTTTTTTTTTTTAAACACCCGGGGGTGTTTTTTTTCCGGGGGGATGGGGGGCCCACTACGCGGCACACATAAAACCAGGAGAATGCACGGGAAAAGGGTAACGCAACGCTTGATTGAAATCCAGTACCCCCCTTTTTTTTAGAAAACACCCATTGGGGTAAAAGGGGGGGGCACTGGCAGAGAGGGAGTATTTCCCCCCTTCTTGGGGCAGTGGGGGGTTTTTTCCCGGGCAGGCCCCCTTTGGGGGGTGTTCTTTCGAATTTTCTTTTAGCTTCTGTTAAGGCAGAGCCCCCCTTTTTCCCAGTCCTGTGGACTTTGGGGGGAAAAGGGAACTGTGCGCGATTTGGGGTAAGCTGACTTTTTTCCACAAAAGCCAAAATTTTTCCTTATTTAAAAAGCGGGAAGCGGGGGAAGGCGCAGTGGAAAAACCCGAGGAAGTGCCAGGAAATTGGATTACCTGCAAAAAATGGGCCCCCCGGGCCCCGGCGTTTTTTTTTTAAATTTTTGTAAAAAAAACGGGGGGCATCGGGGTACAGGTCGCAAGAACCCAAAAATGTCAAACAAACCCGGGGTCAGGGGGGGGATTTTGTTTAATGCCCCGAAAAAGAAAGGACTTAGTTTCACCATTAAAAAGGCTCCACCACAATGTTCCCCGGGGCAGTACAGTTTTTGGAAAAGCGGTTTTTCGGTTTTTAATTCGCTTCAGGAAAGTTGGATCCCCTCATTTGAATTTTGGATTTAAACCCCGCTCGGGGGTTTTCCCCCGAAGGTCACCCCTCCCCCCCGACCAGCCCCCCGGGAAACTGCTTAATCATCTCCCAAAAAAAGGTTGAAAAGAAGCGCATGTTGCGACGTTTTATTATCAAAAACCCTCATTTTCACCTAGACTTCCAGGGCCGTCTCCCCGGGGGAAGGCACCATAAATTTCCCCCCTAACATCCCCCTTGGAAAAACCCCTTCCGCAGCGCTGGTCTTTGACCAAAACCCAGTGGCGTCAAAACCCATACAACCCCCTGAAAATACCCCCCCTTTTTGGGCACACCCCCAGGGGTGTCGCCCCGCCACCAAAATTTGGGGGTTTTTACCAGGCAAGGGGGCCCCCAAAAGGCCGGGAGCCCAGGGAATAAATGGGGATTGTCACAGGTAGCGGTGGTCGGTCTGGGGGCCCTAGCGGTCGGGCTTGTTGGGGGAATATTTGGGGGGTTTTTGATTTTTTACATTTCGTGACGCCCCTGTGTCTTCGGGGAAATTTTGTCCAGCGCTGCTTTTTAAGTTTTTTGAGGGGAGGGGGAGGCAGCTAGATGTCGGGTCCCCACAGGGGGGGTTCTTCCCTCATCGAGGTTAAGGCGGGTTGTGCGGGCCCTGCAAGTAAAAAAATCATCTCACGGGGGCACTTTTTTCCCAAACCTTTATTGAAGAGGTAAGGGGGGGCCCGGGGGCTGATCCCGGAGAATGTATTTTCGAGATGCAGCGGGAACAATTTGGGGGGCCCCCTTACTTTAAAAAGGGGTGAGTAAAACCCCGCGGGAAGCTTTTCCCCCTATGACTCCCCTTTTCCCCAAAGCTTACTGCCCAGTCCTTTTGTGGTCGGGGTTTCCCCGTGAGAGAGCTAATTCCTATCTTGTCTGCATGATTAAGGGTCCTCATCCCCCTGCCCCCCGTTACTACCCACTATTTGGGGGCTTTTTTCCGGCCCCAAGGCCCGGGGAACCTTGGTTTTTCTACCCTGGTGAAAGCTTTAGTGCCTTGGGGCCCCCGGACGGGAAAAAAGGTGCAGGACTTTTAATCCAAACCCTTTTTCAAATAATTTTCCCCCTGTCCCTTTCCCCCTTTTCCACGTTGTAGCATAAACACTCCCTTGAAAAAGTCATATAATCACCCTTCTTTCTTCCTTTTAAAATTTGTTACCGACTCTCAAAATTCTTCTAGGAAAGGGGCCCTCCTAAACCCCTTTACTGCCCTTTTAGACGGGGGATGAAGTATTTTGTACTAAATCTTTTTTTTTTTATCAATGTCTTCAATGGGGGACAGCTCTGCCCGGGGGAAAGTGATTATATTGCCCTTACG
>JARQOD010005544.1:11246-47416 GCA_033576555.1 Oophaga sylvatica
ACGGCTCTCCCGGAGTTCTACAATGGGATGTACCCACAAACGCCGCCGCTGCCGTCTCTGCTGTCTATCTCTCTTCCTTTGTTCATGGCAAGCAACGGCATAAGACTGTGCCATAGCCATGTCCACATCCAGGTTGAAGAAGAAATTCTGCATAAGCTGATCCATGTTCATCAAGGCAAATGCAAGCAAATGTAAAAAAGGGCTGTGAACAGGCTCTATATAAAATTTTAAATAAGACACACCCACTGGCGTCCCATTGGTGGGTTCTGTTGCAAGAATTTTTCAAGGATTTTCATCATGTGTTTTGCACAGAAAAAACGCAAACGCATACAAAAACGCTTTAAATCGCATACAATCGCTTACAAACGCTGCGTTTTTTAAAAGCAATGCGCACTATTCGACTGCAAAAAATCGCAGCGATTACACGTGTTTGCACGCGGATTTTTCATGCGTTTCATGTGCGCACGATGCGCAGCGCTAAAAAACGCAAGTGTGAAAGTAGCCTCAGAATTGTAAAAATTGGCTTGATCATTAAGCACCAAATTGTCTCTCTCACTAAGGGGTTAAGTTCCTCTTGTACTCCTCTAAAGCTAAGTCACAGAATGAGCTTCATAGCAGTCGGCAATTTACAAAATATATGGCAAGTCCCCTAGGTTGCCTAAAAAGTAACGTAAAAAAAAGGTTTTTAAAAAAATAAAAACAAAATAAAAAATAAAGTTTTAAAATGAAGAAATAAAAAATGAATAATAATAATAATCCTCATATTTAATAATATCATATCCATAAAAATCCAGTCTATCAAAATATAAAATTATTTAAAACATAGATGAATGCAAAAAAAATCAAACTACTATATTTACAGTTTTTTAGTCACCAAGGTTCCTCAAAAAAATAAAGAGCGATCAAAATCTCGTACTCAGCTACGGATAGACATGTAGAGGAGATCCAGCTATCGATGGAGCTCTGTGAGGACTGTCTGCAGAGCTGTAGTATTTAATTTTGGGGTACATATGATGTTTTGAACACTTCTTATTGCATTTTTGATGTGAGGTGTGGCAACCATAAAGATAGCAATGTTAGCATTTCTATTTTTTTTGCCTTTAGACATTTACAGTACTGGTTAAACAATTTTATATTTTGATAGTGTGAGATGTGTCGGCTCACCAGCTTGGTATAGATGTGTATGCCTGTGTGCGCAACAGTATAATACTGTACCTATTGGAAATAGATTTGATCATCTGCAGTAATGTCATTGTTCAGTCATGTCAGGAATTCTAATCACACAAATTCACAATATCTCAGCGCAGGAAGGTCACGAGTAGCACCTGGTGGGATCTTTAGAGCAAACAGCTCTCTACTGCCCCCAACGGCTGGACAATTACATGATTGGCCGACGATCAACGGAGAAGGCCACAGGCTGTTTGCACTACTAGGCCGGTTAGTGGAAAACTAACAGTGAGCATATGACATATGCACCTCCGGATTTCAACACATGAAATATGTGTATATACCCCCGTACGGTCACCGCTAACTGCACAATAACCCCACACTACTCGCTGCCACCACCAATCCGTTTCCAGCCGATTGGACAACGTTTAAAGTAGCGTATGGCTTCAAGGCGTAGTTTACAGAACAAAAGGAACATAACTATTACATTTTATATTTAATCCAAAGGGAGGCAGTGTTTATGAAAAATATGCAAAAGATTTACAAGGGAACTAGGGGATTTAGTTTAGCGAAAGGAGAACACTTCAATTGGCAGTTGCGTAAAAAGGGTCCCTGCATACATGATATGTATTTCTCTACACGAACCCAGATTATCATTCGGCTGCATCTTTTATCAGCCTCTGAGTGCCACCCACACACTCTCCCTGTGATGACCTCGCATAGGCAGGGTTGTGGGCTGTTCTCAGCCCTTCAGGATTTTATGACTGATGCCACATTTTTTATCATGATTTTTACTTTACTTTGAGACCAAACATGGCCTAGCTGTTGGCTTTTATATGGCCCCTATGGCTTTGGGTCTTTAGGCAGGGGTTATAGTTATGAAAAAATATTTATCTTTTTCCCTGGCTAGCCCTGGTGCCAAAAGTGTATGTTTCATTAATATCAGATTTATAGAAACTCCCATATTCTATATTTTCTTTCGGAGACATACTGACAGTCGTAGGTGCAACACTTCTCTTGCAGGGACAAAGGTGTCTAGTGTACATGTAAAATATTTCCCTTGAGCGGACAATGTATTAACTGCGGACAAAAGGTTTCCTCCACTTTGTTATTTATGCATAAATATTGTATTGGTTAGATCTTTGTCTATGCACAATATACATCCTCCTTAAGTCCCCTGGGCATAAAGAGGACTCCATGCATTTAATTTGGATGGTTCACAGCTTTACATAACAGCAGCTTTGAGTGCTAGCTCCTATTTCCTTATTGCAATGGGAGAAGGGAAAAAATGGAGGTAGGGGGATATGTGGGACCTCTTATCTTAATATTTTCTTTATGACAGGTGACAAGTTGTTGTTGTTGCCTAAGCATTGCTGATAGACCGTGAGATGCATGTAAAATGTCAGAAGTAGGGCTACAATCTGAGTGATGTGAAACCCAGGAAGAGAAAGTGTGGCCATCTGAAGGGCAGCCTGCAGCTATTCAAAACAGGGAGAGGATGTGGCGGAGGGGACTCCAATGACATCCTCTAATGGAACCATCCCACCAAGACCAGAGCAGTGGCAGATTGTAGCTGTCATGTCACTGATCGAGTGAAAGGTATTGTACGCTGCTGAGTAGTTAAGTTAAAGTCATCAATGATACCGTTCACCTGCTGGAGAGACCCCGTAGCCATCTGTATACACTGATTGTATGTCCGAAGTAGATCCGGGTAGGTAAGAAAACTAAGACTCACTGGCCGCTGCAGTGGGTAACCACTACATTCTGGGGCCAAAATGCTCAAGGCTGAGATAGAGCCTGTAGTTAGATAGGCATATTGACTGTGTCAGGCCAAGTTTATTGGCAAAATCAGAGCACGGAACGTCCAGATTTGCTGTAACATTTCCTGTTAGTTCCATAATTAAGAATCCTAATCCACGCCTGGGTGTCGACCATGGCACACAACGGACTACAGACCAAATTTGAAATTTTTGCTTCAGGAGAGAATTTCTGAGGAACATTACAGTGAGGGTTGGTTAACTCTAAGGGTATTTCCGGCATAATTGAGGAAGGACTATTCCTCTGAGTTCACTGAAGTCACATTGGGATGGGGAAGGGATACTTGATAGGGGGATTGATTGTAAGATTGTAAACTGTTGTGCTGTCCCACTGGCGAGTCCGAGCATTACACTCATAAAATTGTCCCAGTTCCCAGGGTATTAAAAGGTAACAGGTGTCTGGTTTAGACACACCAGTAGGTAAATTTATGGGCGCCACGCTGTACGGCACAAGGATCTCAGCCTCCCGGCTAAATGTTTGTTTAATGTTTTGAATGTTTTCTATTTTTTGGCTGAGTCATCAACATATGTAAGTAAAATAATTACAGTGAGTGAACTGTAGTAATGGTGGGTGAACCCCTGGATGTTCAGGTTCAGGGGGCTCTGCTGAACATTTTAAAAAAGTTCAGTTCAGGTACAAGAACAGTACCCGAACTTGAATCGGAACCGCATTCAAATGATTGTGCGGCCCGAACATCCGGTGTTTCCCAAGCTGTCATCTATGTGGCGCTGGCCTGCCCTGCAGAAAGTGTCATGTCAGAGCATGTCTTTATCACCGCAGGTGGTGTTGTTGTGACCCGCACCACAATTGTGGATTACCAGGGCAATGGGGTACTCAGAGCCGAGCCCATGGAAGTCTATGGGGTTGTCACAGGTAGCGGTGGCTCGGTCTGTGGCCCTGGCGGTCAGGCGTATGTTGGGGGGGGAATTATTTACAGGGGACTGGTATATAACAGTTCGTGACGCCACCTGTAGTTTTCTGATCACTAAGACCAGTGCTGCTGTAGATCTCTGAGGGGATGGTGTGGCAGCTAGATGTCGGGTCCCCTACAGGTGGGACTGGTCCCTCAGGGTCTATAGTGATGATGATGTCGTGAAGGTATGCAGTTAAATGACACAGTCTCACACATTAAAGCTTCTTTCCATACCTTTTACTTTCCAAGATGATAAGGCAGGTCCCGGGAAGCTGTTGGGGTGGATGGAGGATGCGTTTCAAGGTAACGGCTGAGCAGGTTAGAGGCCTCCTTAACTTTCAATGTAATGAGTCCAACTTGCATGAAGCTAAGTTCACTCTAAAACTCCAGCTAATTCTGTAGCTGTACTGCCCGGTCAGTATAGTGGTCGGAGCCTTCCTTTGAGAGAGCTGGTTGCTTACTGATGTCCGGCAGAACTCAGAGTTCCCACTCTTCCTGACCCCTGTTACGTACCGACGCTAAGGGCTTGTTCCTGAGACTTGAAGTCCAGCGAACCTCTGGTTATTCTATCACTACGCTTGAAGCTGTAGCAACACTTCGGTCCCCAGTGACCGGTGACTAATGCAGGATAGTTCAATCCTTAAGGCACTTCTATAATTCCTTTCCACTGCGCCCTTCGCCCTGCTCGCGCTCTTAACATAAGCACTCTCATCCAAATAGTCACAGTCCTTTCTTCTGACCTTTCTTAGAGCTCGCTGACAGATTCCCAGTTTTCTCCCAGTTCAGGAACACATGATCTGAACTTCACTGTCCTTAGGACAGGCGACTGAAGTACTGCTGCAAAACTCTTCCTCCTCAATATTGTCTCTGGCTTCAGGGTCAGGAACAGCTCTTGCTAGGCTAGGATACTATCTCATCCGTACTAGCCTCCACTTTCTGAACTGCTTCACTGCTGACAGGATACTGACACCTGAACTGGACTGAACTTCTTCCTCCCTCCAAGTCCAGACTAGACAGACTTCCTGATGGGATGACTCACTTCTGAGCCACCCGAGCTAGACTCTCCCAGCTGCTGCCTGACACTACCTTATATACTCTGTGGGTGTGTCTAGGTGTGATGAGTGAGTGAATGCATATCAAGCATTAAACCATTACCTGTCCACGCATCCTCCTGGATAATGTGTACCCTACATACCAGGGCTACACATCCCCCCTTGGTAAAATACAGCACTCCCGGGCTGTGAAATAGACAAAGAAAGAATTTTTGTTTTGCATTAAACATTTAACATCAAACTCTTCCCAGCAGGGAGGTGAGAAATTCTTAAACGTTGCATTGTATACAATGGTCATTAGTAAAATACAAAAGTAGTAAGACATTTTCATATAATACACATAGTATTCTTGTGAAGGACCCGCACCAAACCTTCAACGTGGGTCCTGGGTGGGCTGCAGGACATCTGGCTGCAGACCTCTCTCAGTGCCACACCACACGGGTTTTATCTTCAGAGGTAATTGTTACAGTTTGATATAGAACCACGAAAATGCATAAAGTGCAACTATATACATTATCAGTTCTGGGGCTGACATAGTCCACAGCCTCGAAGTCCATTATTACACATATTTAGTAATGCACAATACCATAACAATACTTTTTACAATATTCACATATGGTAAACTTTTTCTGGGTTAAAATACATTATTTTGCTAGAATTACTGTTGATATCGAATAGGTATCTTCCCTTTCGTGGTTCGCTCTGATCTACGTGGAGTAGTAGTTTCAGGTATATTGGTCTGTGATCTACCTGCTCTGCGTAACGGCAAACTATAGAACTGTCTCAATCTTTCTATGGATCTGGCAAGCGTACTGATGGCTGGGCGGTGTGAGTCAGCTTCACCAGGGGATCCCATAGCATGGGCCGCTGCTTCTGATGGTCCATTCTTGAGATTCTGTAGGCTGGGGTGTTGCTGGAATAGGTAACTCCTGAACTGGCTCAACTGGCACCATGGGCACAACTGGAGGTAGAACTTCCTCTTGTGGCTGATAAAACTGCAACACCGGAATGATTACAGCATCTCCCAGTCTGGGCCAATCCGCAGGGAAATCTCCCAGATCCGTGTGTATGACCTCTTCTTTTCTTTCTTCTCGATTGACGACAGGGTTCTCTTCACGAAGCTTTAAGGGTTCTGGACACAATTTCAAATGGTCTCTGGACACAGTGGATATTGTTCTTCCTCCGTCCTTACTGATGATACAAACTTTTCTGTTGTCATATTTGGAATCTTGTACGACATAGGGCTCTTGTTCCCACTGGTTGTCCAATTTGTGCATCTTTCTTTTTCTTTTCAATACCACTTCTCCAGGCATCAAAGGCTTCGCGGGAGCATTCTTGTTGTAAATATTCTCCTGCTTTTCCCGTGCTTTATTAAGACTTTCTTCTACGCAGGCTTGCACTCTTCTGTATTGCTCTTGCCGATTTGTAGTCCCAATCTTCAACAGTGTCATCTGCCTCTGGTTCCACCACACCAAGTTCCAAAGTCCATTGGCAGTCTTCCAGGCCTTGCTCTCATAAGGTAAGCTGGTGTGCAGTTGGTAGAACTCACTGGTATGTGGTTGTACAAGTCAACCAGGTCAGGTAACAATTCTGGCCACCGATTTCTTTCTTCCAGCGGTATGGACTTTAGCAAGTCAACGACAATGTGGTTCATTTTCTCGCAAAGGCCGTTGGTTTGAGGATGGTATGGTGTTGTTCTAATTTTTTTACACCCATACAAGTGACAGAATTCCTTGAATAGGTCAGCCTCGAAAGCAGGTCCTTGATCAGTTAATACTTGCTCCGGATACCCATGCGGTCTGCAGAAGCTTGCTTGAAAGGTTCTTGCTGCCGTCACTGCTGTCTGATCCTTAACTGGAACAACCACCAGAAATCTAGAGTAATGGTCCACCATGGTCAAGGCGTATGAGTATCCAGATCTACTTGGCGACAATTTGACGTGGTCCAAGGCCACGATCTCCAAGGGACGAGTCGTCCGGATAGGCTTCAGGGGTGCCTTCTGACTACCGTAGTCCTTTCTTCTGAGACCACAGGGTCCACAGTTCCGACACCACCTCTCGATGGAGCTGCGCATCCCTACCCAGTAGAACCGGCACCTCAACAGGGTCTCCAGCTTTCTCCAGCCAAAGTGTCCTGCTTGATCGTGGTATGCTTCCAACACCATTTGGACGTCTGCCTTGGGGACCACTATCTGCCATACCATCTCATGGGTCCTGGGGTTGACGTATCTCCTGCACAACTTCTCACGGTATAGGAACAACCGGCTTCTCTCGTTCCACAGGAGCTTTGCTGACATAGGTGCATCTTTTTCCAAGGAGGAACCTTCCTGTCTTAACAACTCCTTGATACGGCTGACCACTGGATCGCTGTCCTGAGTCTCTTTCCAGCTGTGATGGGGTAAGGGATTTAATGTTGCGCCATACTGCTTTCTGTAGACTTGCTGCTCATGGATTATCCCATTTCGATGGAACGCAGGTAGCTCAATTTCTTCCAGGTCGTCTGATTCTTCTTCCGTGTCAGATTCATGCGGCATTCGGGACAATGCGTCGGCATTAGCATTCTTTCGCCTGCCCGGTACTTGATGGTAAACTGGTAATTCGACAATCGAGCCATCCAACGCTGCTCCATGGCTCCCAGCTTGGCTGTTTCCAGGTGCGTTAAGGGGTTGTTGTCTGTAAACGCAGTGAACTGGTTGGAGGCCAGATAGTGCTTAAATCTCTCGGTAATGGCCCAGACCAGTGCCAGGAACTCCAGCTTGAAGCTGCTATAATTTTCCGGGTTCCTCTCAGTTGGCCTGAGTTTTCTGCTGGCATACGCGATGACTTTTTCTTGGCCATTCTGCTTCTGACTGAGAACTGCTCCCAAACCTTCATTACTGGCGTCGGTGTACAGCAGGAACGGTTGGCTGTAATCAGGATAAGCCAATATTTCATCACCTGTAAGGATCTCTTTCATCTTTTGGAATGCTTCAGCCTGTTCCTTACCCCAATTAAAGGGAGGGTTTCTGCTCTTTAGGGATTGTCCTACTAGGAGGTCCTGTAGAGGGGCTGCCTTCTTCGTGTAATCTTTCACGAACCTTCTGTAGTAACCCGTTAGTCCCAGGAACTGTCGCACTTCCTTGAGGTTCTTCGGCTCCGGCCACTTCTGGATGGCAGTGACTTTCTCTGGGTCCGGCGCTACTCCTTCCGAACTGACGATGTGCCCCAAGTATTGTACCTTCTGTTTGAGTAGATGGCATTTTGAGGGTTTCAACTTCATCCCGTACCTGGACAGGGACTCGAATACTTCTGCCAGGTGCTTCAGATGGTCCTCATATGTCTTGGAATACACGATGACGTCGTCTAAGTATAGCAGCACGGTTTCGAAATTGAGATGTCCCAGGCAGTTCTCCATCACTCTCTGAAATGTTCCCGGGGCACTGCTGAGCCCAAACGGCATCCTGTCGAACTCACAGAGCCCCATTGGGGTGGTGAAAGCCGTTTTCTCACGATCCTCCTCAGCCACAGCCACTTGCCAGTATCCACTAGTCAGATCAAGGGTAGAAAAGTAGTTAGCCGTTTTCAGAGCAGCTAAGGACTCCTCAATTCGTGGTAACGGGTAAGCATCTTTATGTGTTATGCGATTCACTTGCCTGTAATCCACACACATTCTCATACTACCATCTTTCTTTTTAACCAGAACTAGAGGTGCTGCCCAGGGGCTACAACTATCCCTTATCACCCCGGCTTCCTTCATATCATGTAACATTTCCTTAGCTTTCTGATAATGGGCTGGAGGTATAGGCCTGTACCGCTCTTTAATGGGAGGATGACTACCTGTAGGGATATGATGCTGTACTCCCTTAATGGCCCCAAAGTCGAGGGGGTGTTTACTAAACACTTGTGCGTACTCTTGTACCACCCGTAATACCCCTTGTTTCTGGTGGGCGGGAGTGGTGTCGGTCCCGACATGGAGTTGCTGACACCAATCCGCCACCTGAGCTGCCGGGTCATTATCCTCCGCTAGTTGGCGGGAGTCTAAGGACTCAGTCGGGAGAATAGAATTATTATCGACGGCATGTAATTTAGCAATGGTTGCATAACGGGGTAAGTTTACCTCATCATCTCCCCAGTTGAGAAGCCGTACCGGTACTCTTCCATTCACCACTTCCACTACTCCCCTAGCAGTCATAAGTGTAGGTCTATGTTCTGAATGGTGGGGTTCTACTACAGCTTGGTAGTTCTGTCCTCTCAGACCTTTGGCTGCCCTGCACCAGATTATCATTTCACTCATTGGGGGTATCACAATAGGATTCGAGTCGGTGACCCGTACATTACCAATTTCGCCGTCTGTAAGCTTCGCTTGCTGCTGACACATCAGGGCCCGGATCTCTCTCTGGATCACTCCCTTCTGCCTTGGTCGGGCAATCTCAGCGAGCTGTTGGAGTAGAAACACAACTTCTCCCAGACAGTTACTGATAATGTTAGTACCCAAAATTATATTTAAACCGTTCTCTTCATTTACAGTCTTTACTACTAGAAGCCCCTGGTCTTTCAACTCCTCTCTGCCCACTTTCACATCCACACTTTTGGTCCCGAGTACTTCCACAGGGAGACCATTAGAAGCATACACAGTAAAGTCAGGGCTCGGGGGTTGAAGACTATCCATAGACCAGAACTTCGTATATAGGGCATCAGGTATTATGGTCACCTGAGACCCAGTATCCAGCAACGCCGGAACCGCAATCCCATCCAGAATGATGGACAGGTAGGGTCGTCCACCCACGAACCTGCGGTTCCAGTCTAGGGGGCCTGACGGGTCTCCTCCTGGGTGTTGGCCCTCGGACCCAGGTTCTGCCCGTTTAAAGGACACTGTGGAGACATATGACCTTTCCGGTTGCAACGGTAACAGGTGATCTCCCGACGAGGAGGGTGTTGATCAGGGGTCGCTCCTGGGGGTGGCGTTGTCCTCCTCCGGGGGGGCGACGTCTTCCTTCTTCTCCGGTTCATCCACGGGACGTCTTCTGGGCAGTCAGCTAATAAGATCTTTCCTTCTTCCTCTTGCCGCAGCTGCAGGGCACTCATCACAGCAGCCAGATTTTTAGTCAACTGGCGCACTTCCGAGCGCAGACAGTCCAACTCACTAGGGACCGTGGCCTGCGTTTTGGCTTCTGCCACAAGTGGGGAAAAGGTGGATATTGCCGGTTCTAGAGTGACTTCACCCTGGTGATGTTGGGTTGCCACTTCAGGTTTGCCCAGGGGTCGCAGCCCTTTTATTGCCATGTCCTTTAGGGCATCAAAGGTGGCATCTGGATGATCTAAAGACCACCAATTCACAGTTCTGCGTTCCGCTTGGGACCTCAGTCCTTGCACAAATTGTTCTTTCAGCATCTTATTTTCATCAATGACACTTATGGTATTAACCTGCTTGAGGGCTCTCAGGGCCCCTTGTAGTCGGCAGGCATAGTCCCTGATGCTGTCACCTGGCTGCTGTGAACAGTGGTAGAAGGCCATCCGGAGATCCGTTTCTGTGCGGTCTTCAAACATGGCATGTAGCTTAAAGAGGATCGCGGGTACCGACTCCTGATCAACGGTATCCCAAGTCTCCACTTCCCTCTCAGCAGCGCCAGTTAGCTGCCCTATCAGCACAGCAGCTTTTTGTCTCTCAGACATGGAGTACATTTCTAGGATGCTGCATAACTTCCGCTTGAATCCTGCCAAAGTACCTGGCTCACCGCAGTACTGGGGTAGCCATTTCGCCCCAGGCATATATGGGAGCGTTAGTGGCATGAGCGGGACTACCGGACTGGGTGCTGGGCCTGCGCCCCCATCTGGCGCTACAATGCCACGCGGTGCGGGGTCGGGGCCTCCGGCTGGGGCCGCACTGTCGGCCGGTTGTTGTGACATATTAGCGCCCCCTTGGTTAAACGGAGCCTACCGGTTTCAGAAGCTGCTATTCCACAGGCACAGCGGTGGGGACAGGACCTTCGTCGCAGGCGCTCTGATGTCAGAGCGTTCACTTCCTGTCGCAGGACCTGCCGCTGAGTCAGAGCCGGGGGCGTGTCCAAGACTTTGCGCGCTTTTCAGGTACGCCCACCTTCTTCTCCAGCGCCTCAGGGCGCGAATATGGCGGCAAATATGGCGGTATTTGGCGCCAAACAACAGCAACAGTCTTTTTCACCAAAACACTCCACAGGCACACAGGGCTCGCAATTTTGCGAGTTTCTCATCCTGTTCGTGACGCCAAGTTGTTGTGACCCGCACCACAATTGTGGATTACCAGGGCAATGGGGTACTCAGAGCCGAGCCCATGGAAGTCTATGGGGTTGTCACAGGTAGCGGTGGCTCGGTCTGCGGCCCTGGCGGTCAGGCGTATGTTGGGGGGGGAATTATTTACAGGGGACTGGTATATAACAGTTCGTGACGCCACCTGTAGTTTTCTGATCACTAAGACCAGCGCTGCTGTAGATCTCTGAGGGGATGGTGTGGCAGCTAGATGTCGGGTCCCCTACAGGTGGGACTCTTCCCTCAGGGTCTATAGTGATGATGATGTCGTGAAGGTATGCAGTTAAATGACACAGTCTCACACATTAAAGCTTCTTTCCATACCTTTTACTTTCCAAGATGATAAGGCAGGTCCCGGGAAGCTGTTGGGGTGGATGGAGGATGCGTTTCAAGGTAACGGCTGAGCAGGTTAGAGGCCTCCTTAACTTTCAATGTAATGAGTCCAACTTGCATGAAGCTAAGTTCACTCTAAAACTCCAGCTAATTCTGTAGCTGTACTGCCCGGTCAGTATAGTGGTCGGAGCCTTCCTTTGAGAGAGCTGGTTGCTTACTGATGTCCGGCAGAACTCAGAGTTCCCACTCTTCCTGACCCCTGTTACGTACCGACGCTAAGGGCTTGTTCCTGAGACTTGAAGTCCAGCGAACCTCTGGTTATTCTATCACTACGCTTGAAGCTGTAGCAACACTTCGGTCCCCAGTGACCGGTGACTAATGCAGGATAGTTCAATCCTTAAGGCACTTCTATAATTCCTTTCCACTGCGCCCTTCGCCCTGCTCGCGCTCTTAACATAAGCACTCTCATCCAAATAGTCACAGTCCTTTCTTCTGACCTTTCTTAGAGCTCGCTGACAGATTCCCAGTTTTCTCCCAGTTCAGAAACACATCATCTGAACTTCACTGTCCTTAGGACAGGCGACTGAAGTACTGCTGCAAAACTCTTCCTCCTCAATATTGTCTCTGTCTTCAGGGTCAGGAACAGCTCTTGCTAGGCTAGGATACTATCTCATCCGTACTAGCCTCCACTTTCTGAACTGCTTCACTGCTGACAGGATACTGACACCTGAACTGGACTGAACTTCTTCCTCCCTCCAAGTCCAGACTAGACAGACTTCCTGATGGGATGACTCACTCCTGAGCCACCCGAGCTAGACTCTCCCAGCTGCTGCCTGACACTACCTTATATACTCTGTGGGTGTGTCTAGGTGTGATGAGTGAGTGAATGCATATCAAGCATTAAACCATTACCTGTCCACGCATCCTCCCGGATAATGTGTACCCTACATACCAGGGCTACACATCGTCATCACAGACTGGCGCATCCGTCTATCCACAGACAACGTGGGGAAGATATCATTCTTAAAAATGAACTAGGCATGGATCTCAAAGGACAAGACCTTACTTTTGGCTGAGTAGACAATTATACCAGCTGCACCCAGCCATGGTTACACTGTATTTGCATTTATTTCATATTATGGAGTCTCAAAATTTAAACAAGAGAAAAACAAAATAAAACAGTGTTGGCCCTCTCCCCCTCTTTCATGTAAAACATCACGTTTACCTTCACCCACTCCTCCACTTAAACTTCTGCCTCATGGTCCTATTTTTTTTATTGTTGTTCATTTGTTTATTTTTTCTCTTAATTTAAGTCATTTTCTTACACAAACACCACCATGTCCACCTCCACCCAATCTCCACTTGGACCTTTGTGTGATGGGTCAAGTTTTATTTTTGTTTATTTCATTTTTTGTCTGTTAATTGAAGTAATTTGGATGCATGGATGGACAAGTGAGGGCTGGATGGATGAGAGAGAGAGAGATGGATGGATGGACCAATTTTTGATAACCAGCCAAAAGAAAGCATACAGCTGGGGGCTGCAGACAAAAGCTGTCTTCTTTCCCTTAGCTGGTTCTTAAAAATAGGGGGAAACCATAACATTGTTTTAATTTCTTACTAATATAAATAAATGAATGGAAGAAAATATGTGGGATCCCCCTATTTTTAATAACCAGCTAAGGAAAAGTCAACTGCTGGGGGTAGATTTTAATATTCTGGGAATGGGCCAATAAGCTATTAATATCAGCTCACAGCTGTTTGCTTAGCCTTTACTGGTTATTATAGGGGAGACCCTAAAAAAAAGATGTGGGGTCACTGCTCTATTCAATAACCAACAAAGGCTAAACAGACAGCTGCCTGCTGATATTAATAGCCTAGGAAAGGGCCATGGTTATTGTCCCCCTCCCAGACTAATAACATTGGCCCTCAGCCACCCCAGAAATGGCACATCCATTGGATGTGCCAATACTGGCACTTAGACTTGCTCTTCCCATTTGCCTTGGTGTGGTGGCAAGTGGGGTAATATTTGTGTAGTTAATGTCAGCTTTGTAATGACAGCTGACATCAAGCCCACAGGTTAGTAATGGAGAAGCGTCTATAAGACACCTCCCCATTGCTAACCCCATTGTCATATTGTACTAGAGATACAGTAAGAATTAAGTCCTTTTTTCTTTAAATAATACTCCTCAATCCTCTTTACCCTTTTATTTACAAAAATAAAAATAAAAAACACCATATTCTTCACCTGTCTGACTATAATCCATATGTCTCACAATGTGCTCCAACTCTGCTACATCTAGATTTCATGGCTGATCAGTGGCATGATCCAACCACTCAGAGAAAGAGCGCAGAAATTAATTGTTGAGCAAGTGAAGGAAGGTGCAATCATTATAAACAGCTTGTACTGAGAATACACATAAACATGTAAGAATAATAAAATAACTTAGAATATACATGAACATAATAAAAAAATATAACTGAGAATACACATAAGACAAAAAAACCTGACTGGCACATCCAGACTAATGTGAACTAGGTGCAAACCAAGGGGAGCTACCCCCATGTAAAACATACAAGAAAAGGCTGCACTCTATCATACTAAAGCATGACAACATAGAATACATGAAATTTTGAATAGCAATATGGCTTTGGAGTATAAGGAAAAATTTAAGATGCTTAGTATAAACATTTGGCCAAATATTAAAAGCCCACCAACCATCGTCAAGGTGGTCTCAATTCTGGGTGAAAGTGGCACCTCTGTCAGTAATGCCTGCATTTATGAGTAAGTAGGGACCTGCTATTCAGATATCAGCCTAATAGAGGTATGTTCACATTAGGTCAGGGACTCACCAGAATTGAGACCACCTTGACGATGGTTGGTGGGCTTTTAATATTTGGCCAAATGTTTATACTAAGTGTCTCAAATATTTCCTTATACTCCAAAGCCATATTGCTATTCAAAATTTCATGTATTCTATGTTGTCATGCTTTAGTATGATAGAGTGCAGCCTTTTCTTGTATGTTTTACATGGGGGTAGCGCCCCTTGGTTTGCACCTAGTTCCCATTAGTCTGGATGTGCCAGTCAGGTTTTTGTGTCTTTTGAATGTTAGCTTGCTGACCGAGCACTCCGCCCCCACCAGGTGGTGATTTTAATTACAGCAGGTCCCTACTTACTCATAAATGCAGGCATTACTGACAGAGGTGCCACTTTCTGTCACGCTGTTACTGCATACAGGAGGTCCGGGGTCTATGCTGACCCTAAGCTGGGGTCCTGACTAATCCCTCTACCTGGAGGTACTGTTGATGGTACAGAGGTCCAGGCCGCCAGCGTAATCCCTACCTCCTGAGGATCCCTGAACCTCAGTGATCTAGTCCTGAGAAGGACCCTGATCACAACACAGGGGACTGGAAGGTATATGCCTAGACACAGTAATAGACGAACGAGACAGTACAAGGGGTAAACTAAAATCCACCTTGCATACAAAACTCACACCACAAAAAACAGAGGGAACACCAACGGGTACGGAGATAAATGATAAAGCGAGGAGGGGAAAAAAGACCACACCAGGTACTCTTCACTTCAGACTTCACAATACCACGATCCGCTCTGCTGGTCTGCATGAATGCTTTCACCGACACATTCCTAGCAGACTGGCAGGTATTTGAAGGAATCCCATTAATTGCAGCTGGGTGTGGCTGGCCTTGTCTAGCACAGAGAGAGAAAGAATTAACTCCCTCACTGCCGAAAAACACCAAGCACCAAAAACTCAGCTGCGCGAAGTCAGATTGTGTAATCGCGACGATCTTCGTGGCGACACACCCGTGACACTTTCACCCAGAAATTCAGATAGCCTAATAGAGGTATGTTCAAATTAGGTCAGGGACTCACCAGAATTAAGACCACCTTGACGATGGTTGGTGGGCTTTTAATATTTGGCCAAATGTTTATACTAAGCGTCTCAAATATTTCCTTATACTCCAAAGCCATATTGCTATTCAAAATTTCATGTATTCTATGTTGTCATGCTTTAGTATGATAGAGTGCAGCCTTTTCTTGTATGTTTTACATGGCGGTAGATCCCCTTGGTTTGCACCTAGTTCACATTAGTCTGGATGTGCCAGTCAGGTTTTTTTGTCTTTTGAATGTTAGCTTACTGACTGAGCACTCCGCTCCCACCAGGTGGTGATTTTAATTACAGCAGGTCCCTACTTACTCATAAATGCAGGCATTACTGACAGAGGTGCCACTTTCACCCAGAAATTCAGATATCAGCCTAATAGATGTATGTTCACATTAGGTCAGGGACTCACCAGAATTGAGACCACCTTGGTGGGCTTTTAATATTTGGCCAAATGTTTATACTAAGCGTCTCAAATTTTTCCTTATACTCCAAAGCCATATTGCTATTCAAAATTTCATGTGTTCTATGTTGTCATGCTTTAGTATGATAGAGTGCAGCCTTTTCTTGTATGAGAATACACATAAACATGTAGTAATAATAATAATATCTGAGAATACACATAAACATGGAATAACAATAATAAAATAACTAAGAATACACATAAACATGGAATTATTTAACAATAATAATGATTATAAAAATTATTATAATATAATTAATAACTGAGAACACACATAAACATGTAATAATATGTAATAATAATATAACCGACCTCCAGGCCCGACCACTGCCTTCATCGACCAATTCTCTACCTGGCTTCTTCACTTTCTCTCCACTGACATCCCCACCATCATCATGGGTGACTTCAACATCCCCACTGATACCCTTCAATCAGCAGCCTCCAAACTCCTGTCCCTTACTTCATCCTTTGGACTTACTCAGTGGTCCTCCTCAGCCACCCACACGGATGGTCATACATTAGACTTGGTCTTCACCCGCCTCTGCTCTCTATCTAACTTCACCACCTCCCCTCTCCCTCTATCCGACCACCATCTACTCACTTTCTCATCCCTGTCCTCCTCTCCTGTCACCCATGTCCAGCAACACGTGCACCCCCGCAGAAACCTTGCACACCTAGACATCCACACACTCTCTGACTCTATTCTACCACTGGCATCCATATCCTCACTCCACGACAAAGACAGTGCCACTGCTTTCTACAATGCCACTCTCGCATCGGCTATTGACACGGTCGCCCCTCTCATTCATGGCAGAGTGCGACGTACCAACAGACAACCCTGGCACAATAACACCACTAAAAACCTCCGGCAAGTGTCCAGGATTAGAGAGCGGCGTTGGAAAAAAACAAATTCGCAAGACGACTTCACTGCATTCAAACAAGCAACACTCTCTTTCAAATCTGCCCTCACCTCTGCTAAACAGGCCTACTTCACAACCCTCGTATCTTCCCTATCCTACAACCCCAGTTATTGAAAATTTTTAACTCCCTCCTCCGCCCACCACTGCCCCCTCCATCTTCCCTCATCTCTGCTGAGGACTTTGCCACACACTTCAAAAATAAGATTGACCAAACAAGGCAAGTCTTCATTGTTCAGCCACCACAACCCCTTTGTATACCAGACCAATGCCCAAACCCCATAACCTCCCTCTCCAACATAACCGAAGGGGAGCTTAATTGTCTCCTCTCCAAATTGCACCTCACAACCTGTGCACTTGACCCCATCCCAACCCACCTCCTCCCCAACCTCACCACCACTATTATCCCATCCCTAGCCCACCAATATCGCTGCTCCCATTCACTTCCAAACTCCTGGAGTTGCATGTCCACGCTGAGCTTTCCTACCACCTCTCTTCTAACTTGCTCTTTGACACTCTACAATCTGGTTTCCGCCCCCATCACTCCACTGAGACAGCCCTGACCAAAATTACTAATGACCTACTTACAGCCAAAGCGAACGGACAATACTCTATACTCCTGCTTCTTGACCTGTCCTCTGCTTTTGACACAGTTGACCACTGCCTTCTACTACAGATTCTCTCCTCCTTTGGCATCAAGGACCTCGCCCTATCCTGGATCTCCTCATACCTTTCCAACCGCACATTCAGCGTCTCCCACACTACCTCCTTGTCCCACCCTCTCTCTCTTGGAGTCCCCCAAGGCTCTGTTCTAGGACCTCTACTCTTCTCAATCTATACACTTGGCCTGGGGCAACTCATAAAGTCCCACGGATTCCAGTACCTCCTTTATGCTGATGACACTCAGATCTACCTCTCTGGCCCAGACGTCACTTCTCTGCTGTCCAGAATCCCGGAGTGTCTATAGCCATATCCTCCTTCTTCTCCTCCCGCTTCCTCAAACTCAATGTGGACAAATCTGAACTCATCATCTTTCCCCCATCCCACAGATCTTCCTTACCTGACCTTCCTATCACAATTAACGACATCACGCTTTCCCCCGTACCAGAAGTCGGCTGCCTCGGAGTAACCCTTGACTCTGCCCTGTCCTTCAAACCGCACATCCAAGCTCTTTCTACCTCCTGTCGCCTTCAGCTCAAAAATATTTAAAGAATCCATTCTTTCCTCAACCCTCAATCTACTAAAATGATTGTGCACGCCCTCATCATCTCCCGCCTCGACTACTGCAACACCCTTTTCTCTGGCCTCCCTGCTAACACCCTCGCATCTCTCCAGTCCATCCTTAACTCTGCTGCCCGACTAATTCATCTCTCTCCTCGCTACTCCTCCGCTTCTCCCCTCTGCAAATCTCTTCACTGGCTCCCATTCCCTCAGCGTATCCAGTTCAAATTACTAATACTGACCTACAAGGCCATCTATAACCTGTCTCCTCCATATATCTCTGAACTAATCTCCCGATATCTTCCCTCACGTAATCTCCGATCCTCCCAAGACCTCCTTCTCTCCTCCACTCTTATTCGCTCCTCACCCAACCGCCTCCAAGACTTCTCCCGAATATCCCCCATCCTCTGGAATTCTTTGCCCCAACACGTCCGACTATCAACCACACTCGAGTCCTTCAGACGGGACCTGAAAACCCATCTCTTCAGGAAAGCTTACAGCCTGCAATGACCCTGCTGCCTCCTCACCACTACCGGAGATATCGCCTCAACCAACACCGGAACTGCTGCAACCCCCCGACCTACTGTCTCCTGCCTCACAATCCTGTAGAATGTAAGCCCGAAAGGGCAGGGTCCTCTCCCCTCTGTATCAGTCTGTCATTGTTAGTTTACTGTAAGTGATACCTGTAATTTGTATGTAACCCCTTCTCATGTACAGCACCATGGAATCAATGGTGCTATAGAAATAAATAATAATAATAATAACTGAAAATAAGCATAAACATATTCTACTACTAATAATAATACACATGAGAATATACATAAACATATAATAATAATAGCAATAAAAAACCTGAATATACATAAACATACAATAAAAATATAACTGAGAATACACATAAAAATGAAATAATAATATTAAAAATAATATAACTGAGAATACACATGGAATAATAATAATAAAATAACTGCGAATATACATAAACGTGCAATAATAATAATAAATAATAATTGAGAATACACATAACCATGGAATAACAATAATTACATGGAATAATAATAATAACAATAATAATAATAATAATATAACTGAAAATAAACATGTAATAAAAACATATTCCGGAATACATGTAAACATGGAATAATAAAAATATTAAAATAACTGAGAATATATATAAAATAGGAATAATAATAATAGAATAATAATAACTGAGAATACACATAAACATGGAATAATAATGCTACTAATAATTATAATAATAAAATAACTGAGAATTTACATAAACAGAATAATAAAAAATAACAACAACAATAATAATGAATATAATAATAATGATTTAATTAATAACTGAGAACACACATAAACATGGAATAATAATAATAACTGAGAATACAGTATACATAAACATATAATACTAATAGTACTACTACTACTACTGATAATAATAATAATAATAATAACTGAGGATATACCGCACATAAACATGGAGTAATAATAATGCAATAACTGAGGATACACAAAACATTAAAATAATTGTAATAGTTATAAAAAAAAATAACTGAGAATAAATAAAAAATGGAAAAATGTGATAAACTTCTACTATGCCTGGATTGTGCTGTGTAACCTACACTTACTATGCACAATCCTGCTGACAGGTTCCCTTTAATTCCAAAAAACAGCCCACAACTGTCCACAAACCATGCACTGGATTGCTATTCAGTCCCATTCACTGCAGTGGAGCTGACATTACTATTCCAGACACAGCCCGTACAAAACATGCACCAAGCTTTTCTAATCATAGACATTCCCTATAAACCTGCAAAGTCTTTCTTTCTGTGCAATATTTTATCAAGCACAAAACTTCGCTACCACTAGATGGCAGTAGTAACACAGTTTTTCATTAATGTTTCTCTTGTGAGTTCTGATCTTGTGTGCATTATTTCCTGCTGATTACAAAGCACTAATGATCTATCACTGCAGCTAGCAGACATTAGTCAGCCCGTTATTACACTTATTAGCTAATCACGTATAGTAGATACGATTCCCTCCTGAAAGGTCTGATGTTTGCCATCTGATGGCGCATGCTATAATTTTCTTTAAGTCGGGGTCACACTTGCGAGAAACTCGCACGAGTCTCACACCTCAATACCTCAATACCCGGCACTGCCGCCGGCACTCGGGACAGCAGCGTTCAGCTGCATAGAAATACATGGAGCTGCACCCTCCGGTCCGAGTGTCGGTGGCAGCGCCGGGTATTGAGGAGTGAGCAGTGGCGTACCTTGAAACTCATGGGCCCCAATGCTATAGCTCCAACGGGGCCCCCAAATATTTAAAATTTTTAATAGCGGTAGTATTTTTCTATAGGCCAAAGGGACTTTTAGGGCCCCCTAGTCCCCGGTGCCCGGGTGCGATTGCAACCCCTGCACCTGTTGTAGTTACACCCCTGGGTGTGAGACTCGTGCGAGCCTAATGTGTAATGCCAATTATTGCCATGAACCATGTACAGTTAAAGGGAGGGACTGTCTCTACTTAAAGGATAAAAAAAAAACTGACTGGCACATCCAGACTAATGTGAATTAAGTGCAAACCAAGGGGAGATACCCCCATGTACAACATACAAAAAAAATTTGGCCAAATGTTATACTAAGTGTCTCAAATTTTTCCTTATACTCCAAAGCCATATTGCTATTCAAAATTTCATGTGTTCCATATTGTCATGCTTTAGTATGATAGAGTGCAGCCTTTTTTTGATGTTTTACATGGGGGTCGCTCCTCTTGGTTTGCACCTAATTCACATTAGTCTGGATGTGCCAGTCAGGTTTTTGTTTTGTCTATTGAATGTTAGCTGACCGAGCACTCATCAGGTGGTGATTTTAATTACAGCATGTCTCATAAATGCAGGCTTTACTGACAGAGGTGCATATTCACCCAGCAATTCAGATATCAGCCTAATAGAGGTATGTTCACATTAGGTCAGGGACTCACCAGACTTGAGACCACCTTGACGATGGTTGGTGGGCAAATAATATTTGACCAAATGTTATACTAAGCATCTCAAATTTTTCCTTATACTCTAAAGCCGTACTGCTATTCAAAATTTCATGTATTCTATATTGTCATGCTTTAGTATGATAGAGTGCAGCCTTTTTTGTATGTTCCACTTAAAGGATATCTATCAATCGTTTTTTAAATCTGGGAATAGTGCACAGGGTCGGACTGGCCCACCGGAGAGCCGGAGGGCCCTGGCATCCGGTGAGCCCTGGCACCTGCTGGCATACAGGGGCCAGTTGCCTAGGCCCCCCGCTGATCCAGGGGCCCCCAGTCAGTGGCGTGTCGCTAATAGCGGAGCACCGGTGGGTCGACAGGAGCCCCTTTCCCCGCTGCTAAAAAGAAATGAATATTCACTGCTTCCCACGCCCACATGGGCGTGGAAAGGAGTGAATATCATTTTACTTTAGCGGCTAACATTGCCCACTATCAGGGCTGGGGGTCAGGGCCCCCCGCTCCCCCAGGGGCCCCCAGCCCAGGCAGCCGCTATGCGGCAGTAAGTCAGGGCCGGCGCCACCCTCAATTGTAATGGAAGAGAGAGCGTCACATGACGCTCTCTCTCACATCAGTCCCCTCTGCTTCTGACTCACAGCCGGTGCGCGACGACGTCACTTCATCGTGCACCCGCTGTGTGTCTGGCAGACGGCAGCTCCTGACACTGAAGCAGAACCGCCGCCGGAATCAGCGTGGGAGCGAGGAGGAGAGGTGAGTATTGTGGTTTTTTTTTTTTTATATCTCTATATTTATCTATATCTATCTCCTCTATCTATATCTATCGATCTATATCACCTATCTATCTCTATAGCTACAGTATCTATCTCTATCAATCTCTATATCTATTTATCTCTATATCTATCTATCTATTATCTATCCCATATCTATCTATCTATCTATCTATCTATCTATCTATCTATCTATCTATCTATCTATCTATCTATCTATCTATCTATCCATCTATTATCTATCCCATATCTATCTATCTATTATCTATCTATCTATCTATCTATCCATCTATTATCTATCCCATATCTATCTATCTATCTATCTATCTATCTATCTATCTATCTATCTATCTATCTATCCATCTATTATCTATCCCATATCTATCTATCTATTATCTATCTATCTATCCATCTATTATCTATCCCATATCTATCTATCTATCTATCTATCTATCTATCTATCTATCTATCTATCTATCTATCTATCTATCTATCTATCTATCTATTATCTATCTATCCATCTATTATCTATCCCATATCTATCTATTATCTATCTATCTATCCATCTATTATCTATCTATCTATCCATCTATTATCTATCCCATATCTATCTATCTCTATATCTATCTTTCTATAACTATCTATCTCTATATCTAAATATAGAAAAAAGGAACAGCACAATTTACTTATCTTCGGGTGCAAGGCCCCCTGGCAAGAAGTCCCATACTTGCCCCAACATCTGAGAAAGGCTCAGTTGGAGCCGAAACGTCGCCCAGACATGTGGGTTTGAAATAAATTTTCTTTTTCAACTTATATTGCAAGGAGTACTGCCCTCATTTTTTATCTTTATCTCTATATCTATCTATATCTCTATCTATCTATCTATCTATCTATCTATCTATCTATCATCTATCTATCCATCTATCTATCCATCTATCTATCTATCTATCTATCTATCTATCTATCTATCTATCTATTCATCTCTGTATCTATCTATCTATCTATCTATCTATCTATCTATCTATCTATCTATCTATTCATCTCTGTATCTATCTATATCCATCTATATATATAGCATTATACCCTATGAGGGGGCAGCATTATACCCTATGAGGGGGTGCATTATACCCTATGAGGGGGCAGCATTATACTCTATAAGGGGGTGCATTATACCCTATGAGGGGGCAGCATTATATTCTATGGAGGGCTACATTATATTCTGTGAGGGGCTATATTCTATGAGATGGCTGCATTATATTCTATGTGGGGGCTGCATTATATTCTATGAGGGGGCTGCATTATATTCTATGAGGGAAAGGAGTGAATATCATTTCACTTTAGCGGCTAACATTGCCCACTATCAGGGCTGGGGGTCAGGGCCCCCCGCTCCCCCAGGGGCCCCCAGCCCAGGCAGCCGCTATGCGGCAGTAAGTCAGGGTCGGCGCCACCCTCAATTGTAATGGAAGAGAGAGCGTCACATGACGCTCTCTCTCACATCAGTCCCCTCTGCTTCTGACTCACAGCCGGTGCGCGACGACGTCACTTCATCGTGCACCCGCTGTGTGTCTGGCAGACGGCAGCTCCTGACACTGAAGCAGAACCGCCGCCGGAATCAGCGTGGGAGCGAGGAGGAGAGGTGAGTATTGTGGTTTGTTTTTTTTATATCTCTATATTTATCTATATCTATGTGTCGACCCGCCACCACAATTGTGGATTACCAGGGCAATGGGGTACTCAGAGCCGAGCCCATGGAAGTCTATGGGGATTTGTCACAGGTAGCTGTGGCTCGGTCTGTGGCCCGGGCGGTCTGGCGTATGTGTGTAGCCCTGGTACACAATACCAAGAGGATGAGTGGAGAGGTAACAGTTAAGGTCTCTTCATGACATCATGTACACTTCTGACACACCAGCAGGGGTGTGGAAGGGAGTGATTTTCTAGTCAGTCAGTTTCCTGTCCTTGGACAGAGTAGACGTGTCCAGTTTGAGCCTGTCATCAGTTCAGAACGTGGAGGCTGGTACAGGTGGTCTAATTCACCTTAGTCTAGTCAGAGCTGTGCCCCACTGGAAGAAAGACTGAACTATCTAGTAAGAGTCGAGCAAATCGAAGGGCAAAGTGGAAGAAAGATTATTGGAAAAGTGCGTTTGGCTTGGAAAAGTCCTGCACATTGCTACCGGTCACTGGGGACCGAAGGATCACTATTAGCTACAAGCATAGTGAAGAGAAAACCAGAGATTTACCGGACCCTAGGTCGCGGCAAACAAGCCCCTTATAGTCAGTACGTAACTGGGGTCAGGGGAAGTGAAGACTTTGAGTCTCTGCAGGACAAAATAAGAATTCAGCTCCCTCACAGAAAGGCTCCACCACAAACCTGACTGGGAAGTACAGCTATAGATTAGCTGGAGTTATTGAGAGAACTACGCTGCAAGCTGGTTGTACTCATCATTGTGTTGAAAGTAAAGGAGGCCCCTAACTTGCTTAGCTGTTGCCTCAAAGCTCATCCTCCATCAACCCCATCAGCCTCCCTGGGACCTGCTTGAACATCTTACAAGTAAAGGTATGGAAAGACGCTGACCGTGTGAGACTGAGTTATTATTGCATGCCTGCACAATCCCTACCTAACTCCCGATCTGAGGGACCAGTCCCACCTGTAGGGGACCCGACATCTAGCTGCATCACCATCCCCTCAGAGATCTACAGCAGCGCTGGTATAAATTACCAGAAGACTACAGGTGGCGTCACGAACTGTACATAAATCAATCCCCTGTAAATATATCCCCAACATACGCCAGACCGCCAGGGCCACAGACCGAGCCACAGCTACCTGTGACAAAATCCCCATAGACTTCCATGGGCTCGGCTCTGAGTACCCCATTGCCCTGGTAATCCACAATTGTGGTGGCGGGTCGACACAAAACTTTGGCGTCACGAACAGGATCCGAAACTTGCAGCATTGCGAGCCCTGTGTGCCTGTGGAGTGTTTTGGCGAAAAAGACTGTTGCTGTTGTTTGGCGCCAAATACCGCCATATTTGCCGCCAGATTCGCGCCCTAAGGCATTGGAGAAGAAGGTGGGCGTACCTGAAAGAGCGCGCAGAGTCTTGGACACGCCCCGGCTCTGACTCAGCGGCAGGTCCTGCAACAGGAAGTGAACGCTCTGACATCAGAGCGCCAGCGACGAAGGTCCTGTTCCCACTGCGGTGCCTGTGAAATAGCAGCGTCTGAAACCGGTAGGCTCCGTTTAACCAAGGGGGCGCTAAGATGTCACAACAACCGGCTGACAGTGCGGCCCCAGCCGGAGGCCCCAATCCCGCACCGTCTGGTATTGTAGCGCCAGATGGGGGCGCAGGCCCTGCACCCAGTCCGGTAGTCCCGATCATGCCACTAACGCTCCCATATATGCCTGGGGCGAAATGGCTTCCCCAATACAGCGGTGAGCCAGGCACATTAGCAGGCTTCAAGCGGAAGTTATGCAGCATCCTAGAAATGTACTCCATGCCTGAGAGACAAAAAGCTGCTGTGCTAATAGGGCAGCTAACTGGCGCTGCTGAGAGGGAAGTGGAGACCTGGGATACCGTTGATCAGGAGTCGGTACCTGCGATCTTCCTGAAGCTACATGCCATATTTGAAGACCGCACAGAAACGGATCTCCGGATGGCCTTCTATCACTGTTCACAACAGCCAGGTGACAGCATCCGGGTGTCAGTATTCCGGGTTTTCTAGGTAACTTTGTCAATGATTTTGCCCTTTGTTAAAATGGAGTTTGCTGTTTTCTGTGCCCTACTTCCTGTTCGTTTGTTTAAAACCCGGCTCAGGTGCTGGCTTCACTGCTGGAATATTCTGCTTCCGTTTCCCTGCAACCCAGCTGCTTTGTTCCTCACAGATCTTTTGTGTATTTACCAGGAAAGTGCATAACCTTATCTTCAGGTGTTTCTCAGCCACAGCAGTTTCTACCCATGGCTCTGGACATTCTCTGCATATGTAAGTTGCACAAAGTACTGTGTTATCACTAAACTGTTGACTTGGGAATTTAACCCTTGGTTCACTCCATCTGATAAGAACTGTGTTTCTGAACTGTTGCTGTTTAACCCTTCGTGCATTACCTCTGGTGAGAGCTGTTGGAACTGTTACTGGAACCTTACTGACATATGAACTTGTTGTTGGACTTCACTGAATTAAGCCACAACTGAGATTAACTTGTTCCTGGACCTCCCTGTGTTTTCTGCATACCTGGATCTGACTCTTCACACACCAGCAGTGTGTAAATCCAGCCACGTTACCTGTGCATCAGACTTACCTTGTGGTCACATTTGTGTGAGGACTCCGTCGTAAGAACCTTACCGCCCTCGCTATAGAGGTTCAAGGACTTATATATCCGGATTCCTATAACTGGACTTGTGTATATATATATGGACTCATTGCATGTCACTACGGGTTGTTTGAATATTGTTTTTGGGTGTTTTGCTGTTTCACAAATACATTATTTGCATTCAAAGAAACCCGTCTCTGATTGTTCATTGCCCCACGCTATCAGAATCCTCGAGTTCCTACAATAGTATTACACCGGGACTACGCTTGCCGACTACAGGGAGCCCTGAAAGCACTCAAGCAAATTAACAATTTAAATGCTATCGACGAGAATAAAATGTTGAAAGAACAATTTATACAGGGATTGAGATCCCCAGAGGAACGCAGAACTGTGAATTGGTGGTCCTTAGATCATCCTGATGCTACCTTTGATGCCCTAAAGGACATGGCAATAAAAGGGCTGCGGCCCCTGGGCAAACCTGAGGTGGCCACCCAACATCATCAGGCTGAAGTCACTCCGGAACCGGCAGTAACCCCCTTTTCCCCGCTAGTGGCTGAAGCCAAAGCGCAGGTGACACCTCCTAGTGAATTGGACTGTCTGCGCTCAGAGGTGCGCCAGCTGACTAAAAATTTGGCTGCTGTAATGAGTGCCCTGCAGCTGCGGAAAGAGGAGGAAGGGAAGATCTTGTTAGCTGACTGCCCAGAGGACGTTCCGTGGATGCACCGGAGAAGAAAGAAGACGTCGCCCCCCCGGAGGAGGACAACGCCACCCCCAGGAGCAACCTCTGATCAACACCCTTCTCGTCGAGAGATCATCTGTTATCGCTGCAACCGGAAAGGTCATCTGTCTACACAGTGTCCTTTAAACGGGCAGAACCTGGGTCCAAGGGCCAACACCCAGGAGAATACCCGTCAGGCCCCCTAGACTGGAACCGCAGGTATGTGGGCGGGCGACCCTACCTGTCTATTATTCTAGATGGTATTGCTGTTCCAGCATTGTTAGACACTGGGTCGCAGGTGACCCTAATACCTGATGCTCTATATACCAAGTACTGGTCAATGGACAGTCTTAAACCTCCGAGCCTTGACTTTACTGTGTATGCTTCGAATGGTCTTCCTGTAGAAGTACTCGGAACAAAATGTGTAGATGTAAAGGTGGGCAGAGAGGAGTTGAAAGACCAAGGGCTTCTGGTAGTAAAGACTGTAAATGAGGAGAACGGTTTAAATATCATTTTGGGTACTAACATTATCGGTAATTGTTTGGGAGAAGTTGTGTTCTTACTCCAACAGCTCGCTGAGATTGCCCGACCAAGGCAGAGAGGAGTAATCCAAAGAGAGATCCGGGCCCTGGTGTGTCAGCAGCAAGCGAAGCTTACCGACGGCGAAATTGGTAATGTACGGGTCACTGACTCAGATCCTATTGTGATACCCCCAATGAGTGAAATGATCATTTGGTGCAGGGCAGCCATAGGTCTGAGAGGACAGAATTACCAAGCTGTAGTAGAACCCCACCATTCAGAACATAGACCTACACTTATGACTGCTAGAGGAGTAGTAGAGGTGGTGAATGGAAGAGTACCGGTACGGCTTCTCAATTGGGGAGATGATGAGGTAAACTTACCCCGTTATGCAACCATTGCTAAACTTCATGCTGTTGATAATAATTCTATTCTCCCGGCTGAGTCCTTAGACTCCTGTCAAATAGAGGAGGACAATGACCCAGCAACTCAGGTGGCGGAATGGTGTCAGCAACTCCATGTTGGGACGGACACCACTCCCGCTCACCAGAAGCAAGGGGTATTACGGGTGGTGCAAGAGTACGCCCAAGTGTTTAGCAAAAATCCACTTGATTTTGGGACAATTAAGGGAGTACAACATCATATCCCTACTGGCAGTCATCCTCCCATCAAAGAGCGGTATAGGCCCATACCTCCAGCTCATTATCAGAAAGCTAAAGAAATGTTGAATGATATGAAGAAAGCTGGGGTGATAAGGGATAGTTGTAGCCCCTGGGCAGCCCCTCTAGTTCTGGTTAAAAAGAAAGATGGTAGTATGAGAATGTGTGTGGATTACAGGCAGGTGAACCGCATAACACACAAGGATGCATACCCGTTACCACGTATAGAGGAATCATTAGCTGCTCTGAAAACGGCTAACTACTTTTCTACCCTCGATCTGACTAGTGGTTACTGGCAAGTGGCTGTGGCTGAGGAGGATCGTGAGAAAACGGCTTTCACCACCCCAATGGGGCTCTGTGAGTTCGACAGAATGCCGTTTGGGCTCAGTAGTGCCCCAGGAACATTTCAGAGAGTGATGGAAAACTGTCTGGGACATCTCAATTTTGAAACCGTGCTGCTATACCTAGACGACGTCATCGTGTATTCCAAGACTTATGAGGACCATCTGAAGCACCTGGCAGAAGTATTCGAGTCCCTGTCCAGGTACGGGATGAAATTAAAACCCTCAAAATGCCATCTACTCAAACAGAAGGTACAATACTTGGGGCACATCGTCAGTTCGGAAGGAGTAGCGCCGGACCCAGAGAAAGTCACTGCCATCCAGAAGTGGCCGGAGCCGAAGAACCTTAAGGAAGTGCGACAGTTCCTGGGACTAACGGGTTACTACAGGAGATTCGTGAAAGATTACACGAAGAAGGCAGCTCCTTTACAGGACCTCCTGGTAGGACAATCCTTAAAGAGCAGAAACCCTCCCTTTAATTGGGGTAAAGAACAGGCTGAAGCATTCCAAAAGATGAAAGAGATCCTGACAGGTGATGAGATCTTAACCTATCCTGATTACAGCCAACCGTTCCTGTTGTACACCGACGCCAGTAATGAAGGGCTGGGAGCAGTTCTCAGTCAGAAGCAGAATGGCCAAGAAAAAGTCATCGCTTATGCTAGCAGAAAACTCAGGCCAACGGAGAGGAATCCGGAAAATTATAGCAGCTTCAAGCTGGAGTTTCTGGCGCTGGTCTGGGCCATTACTGAAAGATTTAAGCACTATCTGGCCTCCAATAAGTTCACGGCGTACACAGACAACAACCCGTTAACGCACCTGGAAACCGCCAAGCTGGGTGCCATGGAGCAGCGATGGATGGCCCGGTTGTCCAATTACCAGTTTACTATCAAGTACCGGGCAGGTCGAAAGAATGCTAATGCTGATGCGTTGTCCCGAATGCCGCATGACTCTGATACGGAAGAAGAATCGGACGACCTGGAAGAAATTGAGCTACCTGCGTTCCATCGAAATGGGGTAGTCCACGAGCATCGAGTCCACAGAAAGCAGAATGGTGCAACATTAAATCCTTTACCCCATCATAGTTGGAAAGAGACTCAGGACAGTGATCCAGTGGTCAGCCGCATCAAGGAGTTGTTAAGACAGGAAGGCTCCTCTCTGGAAAAGGATGCACCTATGTCAGCCAAGCTCCTGTGGAACGAGAAAAGCAGGTTGTTCCTATACCGTGAGAAGTTGTGCAGGAGATACGTCAACCCCAGAACCCATGAGATGGTCTGGCAAATCGTGGTCCCCAAGGCAGACGTCCCAATGGTGTTGGAAGCATACCACGATCAAGCAGGACACTTTGGCTGGAGAAAGCTGGAGACCCTGTTGAGATGCCGGTTCTATTGGGTAGGGATGCGCAGCTCCATCGAGAGGTGGTGTCGGAACTGTGGACCCTGTGGTCTCAGAAGAAAGGACTACGGTAGTCAGAAGACACCCCTGCAACCTATCCGGACGACTCGTCCTCTGGAGATTGTGGCCCTGGACCACGTCAAATTGTCGCCAAGTAGATCTGGATACTCATACGCCTTGACCATGGTGGACCATTACTCCAGATTTCTGGTAGTTGTTCCAGTTAAGGACCAGACCGCGGTGACGGCAGCGAAGACCTTTCAAGCAAGTTTCTGCAGACCGCATGGGTATCCGGAGCAAGTCTTAACCGATCAGGGACCTGCTTTTGAAGCCGATTTATTCAAGGAATTCTGTCATATGTACGGGTGCAAGAAAATTAGAACGACACCATACCACCCTCAAACCAACGGTCTCTGTGAAAAGATGAACCATATTGTCCTTGACTTGTTGAGATCCATACCGTTGGAAGACAGGAATCGATGGCCGGATTTACTACCTGATTTGGTTGATTTGTATAATCATATACCTGTAAGCTCAACTAACTGCACTCCAGCTTATCTTATGCGAGCAAGGCCCGGAAAACTACCAATGGATTTAGAACTTGGAGTGGTAGAACCGGAGGCAGACGACGCTGTTGAAAACTGGGACGTCAATCGGCAAGAGCAATACAGAAGAGTACAAATCTGTGTGGAGGAAAGTCTACATAAGGCACGGGAGAAACAGGAAGATGTTTACAACCGAAATGCTCCTGCCAAGCCTTTGATGCCTGGAGAGGTAGTATTAAAAAGAAAAAGGAAGATGCACAAATTGGATAATCAGTGGGAGCAAGAACCCTACGTCATACAAGATTCTAAATATGACAACAGAAAAGTTTGTGTCGTCAGTAAAGACGGAGGAAGAACAACAACCACTGTGTCCAGAGATCATTTGAAGTTGTGTCCAGAACACTTAAAGCGTTGTGAAAAGAACCCTGTCCTCAATCAAGGAGAAAGAAAGGAAGAGGTCCTACACACAGATCTGGGAGATTTTCCTGCGGATTGGCCCCGACTGGGAGATGCTGTGATAATTCCAGTGTTGCAGTTTTATCAGCCACAAGAGGAAGTTTTACCTCCAGTTGTGCCTGTGGTGCCAGTTGAGCCCGCTCAGGAGTTACCCATCCCAGCAACACCTCAACCTGTGGAACCTCAAGATGGATCATCTGAAGCAGCGCCCCATACTATGGGATCCCCTGGTGAAGCTGACTCACACCGTCCAGCCATCAGTACGCTTGCCAGATCCATAGAAAGATTAAGGCAGTTCTATAGTTTGCCGTTACGCAGTGCAGACAGATCGCAACTTGATATACCTGAAGCTACACCACGTAGATCAGAGCGAACCACCAAAGGGAAGTTACCCATTAGATATCAGCAGTAGTTATAACGAATTAATGTGAATACTGTAAAAAGTCTATATATATAAATGTGTTTTTCCCTATTATGTCTTCGTTTAACAATGGACTCAGAGGCTGAGGACTGAGCCAGCCCAAAAACTGTATCCTGTAAATAGTTGCACTTTGTGCCTTTTTAATGGTTTCACATGAAACCTTGACTTACCTCTGAACCAAAAACCCGTGTGGTGTGGCACTGAGTGAGGTCTGCATTCGGATGTCCTGCAGCCCACCCAGGACCTACGTTGAAGGTTTGGTGCGGGTCCTTCACAAGGAATACTGTATATTTATTGAATGCTATTTAATACTTGTATTTTTCTATAATGTTTGCAACGTTCAAGATATCCTCACCTCCCGGATGGGACGAATTAATGTTATTGTTAATGTTTTCATGCATAAACAAAAATGTCTCTTTATATTTTACAGCCCGGGAGTGCTGTCGTTTACCATGGGGAATGTGTAGCCCTGGTACACAATACCAAGAGGATGAGTGGAGAGGTAACAGTTAAGGTCTCTTCATGACATCATGTACACTTCTGACACACCCAGCAGGGGTGTGGAAGGGAGTGATTTTCTAGTCAGTCAGTTTCCTGTCCTTGGACAGAGTAGACGTGTCCAGTTTGAGCCTGTCATCAGTTCAGAACGTGGAGGCTGGTACAGGTGGTCTAATTCACCTTAGTCTAGTCAGAGCTGTGCCCCACTGGAAGAAAGACTGAACTATCTAGTAAGAGTCGAGCAAATCGAAGGGCAAAGTGGAAGAAAGATTATTGGAAAAGTGCGTTTGGCTTGGAAAAGTCCTGCACATTGCTACCGGTCACTGGGGACCGAAGGATCACTATTAGCTACAAGCATAGTGAAGAGAAAACCAGAGATTTACCGGACCCTAGGTCGCGGCAAACAAGCCCCTTATAGTCAGTACGTAACTGGGGTCAGGGGAAGTGAAGACTTTGAGTCTCTGCAGGACAAAATAAGAATTCAGCTCCCTCACAGAAAGGCTCCACCACAAACCTGACTGGGAAGTACAGCTATAGATTAGCTGGAGTTATTGAGAGAACTACGCTGCAAGCTGGTTGTACTCATCATTGTGTTGAAAGTAAAGGAGGCCCCTAACTTGCTTAGCTGTTGCCTCAAAGCTCATCCTCCATCAACCCCATCAGCCTCCCTGGGACCTGCTTGAACATCTTACAAGTAAAGGTATGGAAAGACGCTGACCGTGTGAGACTGAGTTATTATTGCATGCCTGCACAATCCCTACCTAACTCCCGATCTGAGGGACCAGTCCCACCTGTAGGGGACCCGACATCTAGCTGCATCACCATCCCCTCAGAGATCTACAGCAGCGCTGGTATAAATTACCAGAAGACTACAGGTGGCGTCACGAACTGTACATAAATCAATCCCCTGTAAATATATCCCCAACATACGCCAGACCGCCAGGGCCACAGACCGAGCCACAGCTACCTGTGACAAAATCCCCATAGACTTCCATGGGCTCGGCTCTGAGTACCCCATTGCCCTGGTAATCCACAATTGTGGTGGCGGGTCGACACATATGTTGGGGGAATATTTACAGGGGATAGATTTATATACAGTTCGTGACGCCACCTGTAGTCTTCTGGTAATTTATACCAGCGCTGCTGTAGATCTCTGAGGGGATGGTGAGGCAGCTAGATGTCGGGTCCCCTACAGGTGGGACTGGTCCCTCAAAGTCTATGAAGTTAGTGAAGTCGGGTGCAGATAAATAACACAGTCTCACACGGTCAGCGTCTTTCCATACCTTTACTTGTAAGATGTTCAGGCAGGTCCCAGGGAGGCTGATCCAAGGAGAGTGTATCTTGAGACAGCAGCTGGACAAGTTAGGGGCCTCCTTTACTTTCAATACAATGAGTACAACCAGCCTGAAGCGTAGTTCCCTCAATAACTCCAGCTAATCCATAGCTGTACTGCCCAGTCAGTTTTGTGGTAGGAGCCTTCCAATTGATGAAACTAGGTTCTTGTTTTGTCTGCGCTTGACTCAAAGTCCCTATTCCACCTGACTCCAGTTACGTACTGACTATAAGGGGCTGTTTGCCGCGACCTAAGGTCCGGTAAATTCCTGGTTTTCTTACCACTATGCTTGAAGCTAATAGTGATCCTTCGGTCCCCAGTGACCGGTTGCAATGTGCAGGACTTTTCCAATCCAAAAGCACCTTTCCAATAATCCACTGTGCCTTTCGCCTTGTCCTCGCTGGTAGCATAAGCACTCACACTTGCATAAAGTCGGGTAGTTACTTCCTTCATTCACTTCCTTCAAAGTTAGTTACAGATTCTCAGTTATCACTAGGCAGGAGCACGTCTCTGAACCTTTCACTGTCCTTGAGACAGGTGACTGAAGTCTTTCTGCACTAATCTCCTTCTCCTCAGTCCAGGCTAGACCTTCCTCTCTGAAGTCCAGACACTGACTGACTGACCACTCCTCACAAGTAACTACACTACCCTAAGGGTGTGTCTAGTGTATGTTGAGTGAATGGTTATTTAGCATTAAACTGCTGTCTCGCCACACACTCTCCAGGGTACTGCGTGTGCCTAACACCAGGGCTACACATTCCCCCATGGTAAAAGACAGCACTCCCGGGCTGTAAAATACAAAAGAGACATTTTGTTTATGCATGAAAACATTAACAATAACATTAATTCGTCCCATCCGGGAGGTGAGGATATCTTGAACGTTGCAAACAATAACATTATATATAGAAATACAAAAGTATTAAATAGCATTCAATAAATATACAGTATTCTTGTGAAGGACCCGCACCAAACCTTCAACGTAGGTCCTGGGTGGGCTGCAGGACATCCGAATGCAGACCTCACTCAGTGCCACACCACACGGGTTTTTGTATTCAGAGGTAGTTGTGCTGGTTTATGTAAAACCAAGATAAGGCACCGAAGCGCAACTATATACAAATAAGTTCTGGGCTGGCACAGTCCTCAACCTCAAAGTCCATTGTAAAACCAAAGACATAGATATAATATCACATTATTATAATACTAAAGTGCAAACTTTTTCTGGTTACCCAGCCGGGCATTCTACGGTTAGCAATATATATATGCATTATATACATTATACTCTTCAACTTGTGCAAAAACTTGTAAAACATTCTTTAACTTTCTACAATATTACTTATGGTAGACCCTATAGGGATCTCACCGATTCTTCTTTACTATTTATTCATTTTCACATACACTTTCCACCCCGGGGGCTGGAACAATGCGATGTTCGCACAGGACCGTTCCTATTCCTGGGCCCAGTGCCCAGCACCAAGATCATCGACTCCACCATCGGGGTCTGTGTGGCTGGTGTGCACTGGGCTGGTGGGGATGTTGGGGGTTCCAGCAGGGTGTCATCATCGCTGGTTACCTGCAGGGCCGGTTCACTCCGGTCCTCTAGGCCGCAGGGCCCGTCCTCCTCTGGGGACGCTGCTGCAGCATAAGATACTGGGCAAAAAGCAGGCTTTTGTAGTGGCTCAATTGAGATCGCATCAGACTCTTGCGATGTAGATTGGGTCGCCGATTGCGATGCAGAGTAGATCGCCGATTGCGATACGGAGGTGTACGCAGGGGGCGATGCCGATGCACAATGCTGGTGTGATGCAGAGCAGGAAGCAGGTGTGCGCAATGGCTCAGTTAGGGACGCACTAACCTGCTGCTGTTGCTGCTCCATCATTGACGGCTGAGTCCCCGACGGTGTCCCTACCGGGGATCGATCATCTGCTGCGGCCTCTTGGCCAGGCGGGCGTTCCGGAACTGGCGGTACTCCTCAACCTCCTTCTCCTCCACCGCTTCACCGGTGGGATCAGGATTGGTACTTTCGGGGGCAGCCTCCGGTTGCTCCTTTGCCTTGGGCAGCAGAATTTTCGGTGACTCGAATCGTGCATTTTCTTCTTTGATCTCCAGCAATGCTTGCTGCAGGTGCAGGACCACGGATGACTCCTGTGCTGGTGGCAGCTTGGCTGGGGCACGGGGCCTGCCTTCCTCCGCTTCCCTGCTCGGCTGCACACGTCCTGCTTCCATGATGTTCCAGAAGATTTTCTCTTCTTCCTGCGGAGACATCCGGTCTCTTCCGTGGAGGTGGGGTTTGCGTCTCCTCCTCCTCGCAGGGAAGGTGAAGAGGAGGCGGACCTCCTTTGCTGTAGGGCAGGCATTTTCTTCGCGCCACAGGGGGGTAGACGCCCACGAAGGTACGCCCACTTCTTCTCCAGCGCCTGAGGGCGCGAATATGGCGACAAAATGACGATTTTGGCGCCAAAAGTGAAAACAGTCCTTTTTCACAAAAACAATTCCTTAGGCACACAGGGCTCGCAATTCTGCGAGTTTCGCATCCTGTTCGTGACGCCAAAGTTTTGTGTCGACCCGCCACCACAATTGTGGATTACCAGGGCAATGGGGTACTCAGAGCCGAGCCCATGGAAGTCTATGGGGATTTGTCACAGGTAGCTGTGGCTCGGTCTGTGGCCCGGGCGGTCTGGCGTATGTTGGGGGAATATTTACAGGGGATAGATTTATATACAGTTCGTGACGCCACCTGTAGTCTTCTGGTAATTTATACCAGCGCTGCTGTAGATCTCTGAGGGGATGGTGAGGCAGCTAGATGTCGGGTCCCCTACAGGTGGGACTGGTCCCTCAAAGTCTATGAAGTTAGTGAAGTCGGGTGCAGATAAATAACACAGTCTCACATGGTCAGCGTCTTTCCATACCTTTACTTGTAAGATGTTCAGGCAGGTCCCAGGGAGGCTGATCCAAGGAGAGTGTATCTTGAGACAGCAGCTGGACAAGTTAGGGGCCTCCTTTACTTTCAATACAATGAGTACAACCAGCCTGAAGCGTAGTTCCCTCAATAACTCCAGCTAATCCATAGCTGTACTGCCCAGTCAGTTTTGTGGTAGGAGCCTTCCAATTGATGAAACTAGGTTCTTGCTTTTGTCTGCGCTTGACTCAAAGTCCCTATTCCACCTGAC
>JARQOD010005545.1:0-47405 GCA_033576555.1 Oophaga sylvatica
AGTAGGGGTCCTAGAACAGAGCCTTGGGGGACTCCCAACAGAGAGAGGGTGGAAAGAGGAGGTAGTGTGGGAGTGGGAGACGCTGAATGTGCGGTTGGAAAGGTATAAAGAGATCCAGGATAGGGCGAGGTCCTTGACGCCAAAGGAGGAGAGAATCTGTAGTAGAAGGCAGTGGTCAACTGTGTCAAAAGCAGAGGACAGGTCAAGAAGCAGGAGTATAGAGTATTGTCTGTTCGCTTTGGCTGTAAGTAGGTCATTAGTAATTTTGGTCAGGGCTGTCTCAGTTGAGTGATGGGGGCGGAAACCAGATTGTAGAGTGTCAAAGAGCAAGTTAGGTGAGAGGTGGTAGGAAAGCTCAGCGTGGACGTGCAGCTCCAGGAGTTTGGAAGCGAATGGAAGCAGCGATATTGGGCGATATCTGGACATAGCGGTTGGGTCGAGGGTTGGCTTTTTAAGGATAGGCGTGATTGTGGCATGTTTGAAAGCAGAAGGGAAGGTACCGGAAGTTAGTGATAGGTTGAAGAGGTGGGTTAGGGATGGGATAATAGTGGGGGTGAGGTTGGGGAGGAGGTGGGTTGGGATGGGGTCAAGTGCACAGGTTGTGAGGTGCGATTTGGAGAGGAGACAATTAAGCTCCCCTTCGATGATGGTGGAGAGGGAGGTTATGGGGTTTGGGCATTGGTCTGGTATACAAAGGGTTTGTGGTTGTTGAACAATGAAGACTTGCCTTGTTTGGTCAATCTTATTTTTGAAGTGTGTGCAAAGTCCTCAGCAGAGATGAGGGAGGTAGGAGGGGGCAGTGGTGGGCGGGGGAGGGAGTTAAAAGTTTTGAATAACTGTTTGGGGTTGTAGGATAGGGAAGATACAAGGGTTGTGAAGTAGGCCTGTTTAGCAGAGGTGAGGGCAGATTTGAAAGAGAGTGTTGCTTGTTTGAATGCAGTGAAGTCGTCTTGCGAATTTGTTTTCTTCCAACGCCGCTCTGCAATCCTGGACACTTGCCGGAGGTTTTTAGTGGTGGTATTGTGCCAGGGTTGTCTGTTGGTACGTCGCACTCTGCCGTGAACGAGAGGGGCGACCGTGTCAATAGCCGATTCGAGAGTGGCATTGTAGAAAGCAGTGGCACTGTCTGTGTCGTGGATTGAGGATATGGATGCCAGTGGTAGAATAGAGTCAGAGAGGTTGTGGATGTCTGGGTGTGCAAGGTTTCTGCGGGGGTGCGCATGTTGCTGGACATGGGTGACAGGAGAGGAGGACAGGAATGAGAAAGTGAGTAGATGGTGGTCGGATAGAGGGAGAGGGGGGGTGTGAAGTTAGATAGAGAGCAGAGGCGGGTGAAGACCAGGTCTAATGTATGTCCATCCGTGTGGGTGGCTGAGGAGGACCACTGAGTAAGTCCAAAGAATGAAGTAAGGGACAGGAGTTTGGAGGCTGCTAACTGAAGGGTATCAGTGGGGATGTTGAAGTCACCCATGATGATAGTGGGGATGTCAGTGAAAAGAAAGTGAAGAAGCCAGGTAGAGAATTGGTCTATGAAGGCAGTGGTCGGGCCTGGAGGTCGGTATATGACGGCCACTTGGAGGTTGGAGGGAGAGTAGATGCGGACAGAGTGGACTTCAAAAGAGGGGAGGATTAGGGAGGGAAGAGGTGGGATTGGGTTTAAGATGTAGTTAGAGGAAAGGCGATTACCCACTCCTCCACCATGTCTGATGCCAGGGCGAGAGGTGTGGGTGAATTGGAGGCTGCCGTAACACAGCGCAGCAGGGGAGGCGGTGTCAGAGGGTGTCAGCCATGTTTCTGTGAGGGCGAGGAAAGCAAGATTGTGAGAGAGAAAGAGGTCATGAATCACATAAAGCTTATTGCAGATGGAGCGGGCATTCCAGAGTGCTCCAGATAGAGGGAGCAGAGGGGTGGGCATCAATGGAACGTGTTTTACGGGTTTTATCTAATTAAACTACAACCTAACACTCTGCCTAGTACATTGCCTAATATGAAAAAATTATGTGATGCCACAAATACATCTCGATGTATCTCATCTATAACAGTCACGATGGTACCATGTCTCCACTCCCCAATATAGTGAGATGAGAGGAATTCCATCTATCCCAGATTTTATCGAATTTCCCTGGACTGCCCCTGTTTTGATAAAGCGTTCTCTCATATGGAGTGACCGAGTTTACCAGGTCAATCCAGGCTCTGCGAGAGGGGTTCGACCCTCCCATCCAACGTAACACCAACACCTTCCTAGCCAAAAAAAGTGTCTCGTACAGAAAAATCCTAACAGTGTCCCCAATGCTCCTCGTCTACCCTGAAGATTTAATATAGCGATGTTGTAACATTGGTTCAATGTGTCCAAGGTGCCTCAATACTTCTCTATAATTAGTTTTGGAATATTTTCACACTTGTTTTTTTTTTTTTTTTTTGGTGTTTTTCATGTAATATATGGAAGCCTATATGGAGACATTGGCAGCAAATAACTCCTGTCTTGATGTTCCTACGAAAAAAGCTTTTATAAAAGTCTCAAACTTCTGTGTGTGAATCAGACCTGAGATCTAACGTGATAGAAGATTACAGTGCGGAGAAGACGGGAAACATTCATATAGACGCCGGTAGTGATGGAGTCAGTGACGGACTCTGACAAATGTTTCTAGAGCCGTAGTAGAAGATGAAGATGTCGTCCTCATCATGAAGTAGTTAGACTAGGTTCAGATTTCCGGATGGCAGAGCTGCGGAGGACTGTGTACTTCCTCCGTGAAGCTCCACCCAATGCCACGCAGGCCGTGCGAATGTATACGGATGCCTCCGCATGGGTCGTTTTGACGATGCGATGACCGCAAAAAATTGCAACATGTTGCGTTCGACGCAGGTCGCTGCATTGTCAAAACGACGCATGCGGAAACATCTGCATACATCCGCACGGCCTACGTACCCAATGTTAAATATAGATGTGCAGGCCGCATGCAGACATATGCGGAGCTGATTGAGGAAGTATGGCAGTGGGAGAGGCTTCACGGAGGAAGTCCGCAGCTCTGCCATCCTCAAATGTGAAGCCGGCCTTATTTCTCATCTCACGTGTAATGAATATTGTAAGGAAAAGGTTGTCGCCATTTTGTGTAGGGCCTGTACCAGCCTCCATTTTGTCAGTTCACACAGCCACAGACTTTTAGCTACACAGGGCCTATTAGCATATTCAGTACGACCAGCTTTGATGTCCACTATGAATCAATAGGCCTTTACATGCTAATTGGTTTAGGCCAGGGTCTGAATAAGCTGGTCAGTCGTATGGTAAATAGCTCAAGCTCAAGCCATTGTTTCCTGCTCCATATGAATTGCAGGCCAGTTAATATGCGTGCTTCAAAGCAAATGGGGAAGGGCCTAGCAGGTTTAAAAGCTGTAGCCAAGAAGAGGCTGGCCTCTCATTCCATTTTCACACACAGAAGCACCAGGGACAGACTTGCCAAATGGAGCTGCAGCACATGCATTGGGGGCTGTCCAGCAACTGAAGACTTTCACCTGGGGAACGCAGAGCTCCATGCCTCCCCATGACCATACAACCCGGTAATATTGATCTATAGCTTATACCTTTAAGCCTTGTACATTATTGTTGTATTCTTACTCTGACTGCAAATCCATTGTAATTACGTTGTATAGCTTTACTGTATATTTCTGTAATTATCTAGTGCGCCCTTAAGGCAAATTAAACCATAAAATTAATCTTGGGCTGATGCTTTTACTCTGATCACGAATCTTAGAATACCCAGTGGGTAACAGGACACCTTCCCCGGCGGCCATTTGCTCTAGGTGCAGTTCTCTTACTGACCTGAGAGACAAAGGGGGGCGCCGAAGAGCTGTACCTGTGGAGTTACGTCCCATTGGTGACGTGGGAGGAAAGGGATCGTCCGTCACATTTGGTAGCGGCGGTGGTATCAGAAGCTGTGATACCCGGGCTACCGTGTGGCGGCCGGCTGAGTTCCTCACAAATTGGTGGCAGCGGTGGTATCAGAAGCTGTGATACCCGGGCTACCGGGTGGCGGTCGGCTTAGTTCCTCACAAATTGGTGGCAGCGGTGGGATCAGAGTAATAGTGTGCGTGGGACCCCTACTCCCAGACACTAGAGACTACCAGCAGTACTTTCACTGCTGGGGTCTTAAGGTCAGCCCAGCACTAGACGGTCAGAGTGTAAATATAACAAGTTGTGTGCAAGGTCAGGGTTGCAGCTGTGTTTCAGTAACCAAAGGTTCCCAAGATGGCGGAAGGCACCAGGAGTAGGGCAAAGGGGGAGGCCAATGCTGTGGCCTATGAGGGGTTCGATACCGATGAGGGGGAGCTCAGCCAGGGCTCCCCAAGGAGCCCGACCCCGTGCTCAGTCTCACAGCGGACTGTCCACCCCCTGCCCGTCCCAGCCTGTCCAGGTCGGAGGCCCTTTTCCAAGCGGCTATGGCACAGCTCGAGGCTGGTAATGACGCCGCCTATGACAGACTCCTGGTGGCGGCAGAGAGAGCAGCGGAGCGTGAGCAAGCAGCAGCAGAGCGTGAGCAAGCAGCTGCGGAGCGTGAGCAAGCAGCGGCAGAGAGAGCAGCGGAGCGGGAGCATGCAGCGGCAGAGAGAGCAGCGGAGCGCCGGCACCGACTTGAGATGGCTCAGCACGGGCCCCCGCTGGACGCACCAGGCCCACCGGAGACAAGGGCTTCCAAGGTCCGGGCGGAGGACTTTCCCTTACTTGAAAAGGATGGAGACCTGGATTCCTTTCTGCTTGCTTTTGAGAGGACATGCCTCAAACATCATCTGGCCCTGGATCAGTGGGCAAGGTACCTGACCCCCCGTTTGAGGGGTAAGTCCCTGGAAGTTTTGGGGGACTTACCTGCCGGGGAGGAGCAGGACTACAACAGCATCAAGCGGGCCCTGATCCAGCACTACAACCTCACCCCGGAGTCGTACCGCAGGAAGTTCAGGAGCCTGCAGCGGGGTTCAAAGGACACCTGGACCGACCACATGCGGGCCCTGCTGAGAGCTGCGGAGCACTGGACCTCGGGTCTAGAGCTCACTACCCGCCAGGAGGTCCAGGAACTGTTTGTCGTGGAGCAATTCTTGTGGAACTGCCCAGAGGACCTCCAGCAGTTCCTCCGTGACCGGAAACCAAAGGGGGCTTCTGCTACAGCCGCCCTGGCAGACGAGTATGCCAACAACAGGGCGCCGGAGCCAAAGAAGCCTGCCAGCAGCACCTGGAGAGGGGGTAAGCCCAATCCTGCCCCAGCCCCATATCCAGCCCCCAGAGTGCAAGGGGTGTACTCCCCGGCTACCCTCTCCAGGCCAGGAACAGAACCCAGACGTTGTCATAATTGCAACCAGCCAGGACACTTTAAGGCTGCGTGTCCCCAGCGCCAGAAGGCCCCATCCCTGTCCCAGAAACCGACCACTGTTTTGTGTGTGGGAGAGGGTGGTGGGAGGTCCCTAGACAATTACCAACCCGTCACCATCGGCCGCTCAGCGGTCATGGGACTGCGGGACACAGGCGCTGAACGAACCCTGGTATGCCCTGAGGTGGTGTCCCCTCAAGACTTGGTACCTGGGAAAACCCTTTCCGTCTCCGGAATTGGAGGCATTGAACCGGCGCTGCCCGTTGCCAAGGTGTATTTGGACTGGAGCGCCGGGAGGGGGATGCGGGAGGTGGGAGTAACGCCAAATATTCCTGCAAATGTGTTGCTTGGGACCGATTTGGGGCGGCTAGTGTCCCAGTATGTGGCCACTGAACCCCTAAGTTCGGCTCCCCTAGAATGTCATGACTCTACTGTGAATGCTAATGTTAATGTATTGAATGTGCCTCCAACAGTGGAGGAGGGAGTGAAACCTGATGGTAAGCCATGCACTGACACTACACACACAGGGCTCACATTGAGGACAGGTGAGGAGGCTGTAGGGGAGAGCTCAGAGGTGGAGGGAGGGGCTGCTATGGGCAGTGTAGGGCCCCTAAGTGAATCCAGCCTGCTGAGTCTAGGGCCCCTGCAGGAAGAGGAACAGGCCATGGGGGGAGGGGGGCGTCCTGGGAGAGGAGCCACCAGGTAAGACCCCAGGTCAGGAGTTCCCCACATCCGGGATGTCAGGAAGTCAGGGAAGTCTGCCTGACCCGGCGACTTGGTCAGAGGACGAGGGAAAGCAGGCGCTACCCGTGGTCTCAGCGGTCGTGGCCGCTGTTACCAGGAGTGGGAGCGCTGAAGCCCAAGGAGCCTCGCGGAGGTCCGACGGTTTCCCCCACTCTGACCAAGTGGCTGCCGAGTCAGACAGTAGCCAGGAGACAGATCCCGGGGAACTGACAGAGGACATGGCAGTTTCATCAATTCTTGCCACATCTAGTCAGGGATTTCAGGCAGCGTTGGAAGCTGACCCTAGCCTGAAGACTCTCAAGGAACAGGCGGCACAGCCTCCCCTGGAGTCCGACCGCGAGCGAATGGTCTGGGACCAGGGACGGCTGTACCGGGTAACGGTCCAGCAGGGTTCACCGGAGGCGTGGCCCAGGGACCGACAGTTAGTGGTACCCCATCCGTTCAGGGCGGAATTGTTGCGGATCGCACACGAGATTCCAATGGCCAGACACTTAGGGATCACTAAAACCAGGGCCAGGCTAGCTCAGCATTTCTACTGGCCTGGAATGAGGACCGAGGTGATAGCCTACTGCCGTTCGTGTGACACCTGTCAGAGGGTGGGAAGGCGGGGCCGCGCCCCAAAGCCCCACTGGTAACTCTGCCCATCATCGAAGAGCCTTTCTCGAGGGTGGCTGTGGATCTCATTGGACCTCTGTTCACTCCCAGCCGCTCCGGGAAATGCTTCATACTAACGGTAGTGGACTATGCCACCCGGTACCCGGAGGCGGTAGCTTTGTCGTCCATTCGGGCCGACAAAGTGGCCACTGCCTTACTGGAGATTTTCTCCAGAGTGGGGTTTCCCAAGGAAATGCTCACCGACCGAGGGACCCAGTTCATGTCGCAGCTGATGGAGTCTCTCTGTAAGCAGGTACAGGTGCAACATCTGGTGGCCAGCCTGTATCACCCACAGACCAATGGCTTGTGTGAGCGGTTCAATGGCACCTTAAAGCAGATGCTGAAGATGTTGGTCGACTCCCACGGGAGAGACTGGGAGCGGTATCTCCCACACCTGCTGTTTGCCTACCGGGAGGTTCCACAGGCCTCAACGGGGTTCTCCCCCTTTGAGCTCCTGTACGGGCGATGTGTACGGGGGCCCCTTGCTCTGGTGAAGGAAGCATGGGAAGGGGATTTAGCCACCCCTGGAGTGTCGGTCATTGAGTATGTCGTGCGCTTCCGGGACCGAATGATGGCCTTGACGCGGCTGGTGCATGACAATATGGCCCAAGCTCAGGCTGACCAGAAGCGATGGTACGACCAGAATGCTTGTGAGCGGACCTACCAGGTGGGTCAAAAGGTGTGGGTACTGGTCCCCGTACCACAAAACAAGCTTCAGGCGGCCTGGGAGGGTCCATACCTCGTGCACGAGCAGCTCAACGCCGTCACCTACCTGGTCACCCTGGACCACGCCCGTGGTAGGAGGAAGGCCTTCCATGTGAACATGATGAAGGCCCACCATGAGCGGGAGGCTTATGCCCAACCAGTGTGCAACCTTTCAGAGGACAGAGAGTCAGAAATCCTCGTGGATCTGCCACCGTAGCCAAAGAGAGGGTGCGGTAGGGCGCACGGGGGAACACAGGAATGTGATGCCCCCTAGCGCCCTCAAAAGCAGGGAGGTGTAAGGAAAAGGTTGTCGCCATTTTGTGTAGGGCCTGTACCAGCCTCCATTTTGTCAGTTCACACAGCCACAGACTTTTAGCTACACAGGGCCTATTAGCATATTCAGTACGACCAGCTTTGATGTCCACTATGAATCAATAGGCCTTTACATGCTAATTGGTTTAGGCCAGGGTCTGAATAAGCTGGTCAGTCGTATGGTAAATAGCTCAAGCTCAAGCCATTGTTTCCTGCTCCATATGCGTGCTTCAAAGCAAATGGGGAAGGGCCTAGCAGGTTTAAAAGCTGTAGCCAAGAAGAGGCTGGCCTCTCATTCCATTTTCACACACAGAAGCACCAGGGACAGACTTGCCAAATGGAGCTGCAGCACATGCATTGGGGGCTGTCCAGCAACTGAAGACTTTCACCTGGGGAACGCAGAGCTCCATGCCTCCCCATGACCATACAACCCGGTAATATTGATCTATAGCTTATACCTTTAAGCCTTGTACATTATTGTTGTATTGTTTCTCTGACTGCAAATCCATTGTAATTACGTTGTATAGCTTTACTGTATATTTCTGTAATTATCTAGTGCGCCCTTAAGGCAAATTAAACCATAAAATTAATCTTGGGCTGATGCTTTTACTCTGATCACGAATCTTAGAATACCCAGTGGGTAACAGGACACCCTCCCCGGCGGCCATTTGTTCTAGGTGCAGTTCCCTTACTGACCTGAGAGACAAAGGGGGCGCCGGAGAGCTGTACCTGTGGAGTTACGTCCCATTGGTGACGTGGGAGGAAAGGGATCGTCCGTCCCATTTGGTAGCGGCGGTGGTATCAGAAGCTGCGATACCCGGGCTACCGGGTGGCGGTCGGCTTAGTTCCTCACAAATATCTTCTGCAGTATTGCTAATGCCGATTCCAGTGTCGGTAAATGAGAGGAGAATTAGCGTTATGGAAGATGAGTCTATGAGAAAGCTGCCGACTCCGAGGAAGAAACTGCTTGTTGTCTGTGGCCTAAATATATAGGGTTTTTTTAGTAGATGTAAAGAAGAAAACTAAATACTGTAAAATAAATCTCCTATGTTTCCCTTATTATCTCCAGTAATTGTATTATTACACAGGATTTTTATGATGTTACATTGGCTCATCTTCTTCTCATTCAGGTCTCTACAATATCGGATCCTCCCAGTGAAGATCTTCTGAATTTTCATGATTTACCCATCAAAGATGGACAGAGACAAGATGGCGGAGAGGATATTGCACCTCACTCTAGAGATCCTCTTCCAGCTTACTGGAGAGGTGAGAGATTCTGTTGACGTCACATTACATCATTCTTATCTATGGGAATAACAGATGGACAGAACTGGGGAGGTGAGGACTCTGGAAATGTCTGTAGTGAGATTTATTAATGTGTCTCTCCATAACCAGGATTACACAGTAGTGAAGAAGACCTCTAGTGAGCGCTGTCAGGACCCTGTGTCTGAGGGATGGGGAAGACCCCTGAGCCCAATCACGGGGCCTCCACCTCACCCCCTGATACATGAGGACATCAATGACCAGAAGATCCTAGAACTCGGCTACAAGATGATTGAGCTGCTGACTGGACAGGTGACACTGCTGGGAATGCTGGGACATTACACAGTAACACCGGATCGGAAGATGACGGTATCATTGTATGTGTCAGGTTCCTATAAGGTGTCAGGATGTCGCCATCTATTTCTCCATGGAGGAGTGGGAGTATTTAGAAGGACACAAAGATCTGTACAAGGACGTCATGATGGAGGTTCCCCAGCCCCTCACATCACCAGGTAATAGACAGAACTAAATACACATGGCCTATAATTATCTGTATGTGAAGCATGAATTCAGTACCTGTATGTGTTTCCCCCAGATCTATCCAGTAAAATGACCACACCAGAGAGATGTCCCCGTCCTCTTCTTCCACAGGACTGTAAACAAGAAGATCCCAATGCTCCTCAGGATCATCAGGTAGATGGAGAGAAGGTGTCATGAGATCTCCCCTATGATGTGTAGATGGCTGTGAAGGTCTTGTGTTCAGTCTTGTTTTATTCACCAGTATTTTATGTTTTATACTTGTGTGATGAGAACGGTGGAGATGGCAGGATTAGAGCTGATCATAGATGTGACTTCTCCATCTGTCTGTGACTTTTACAATATTTGTTTCAGGGTGAAGATCTGACCCATATTAATACTTCAGAGACATATGTGAGGGATGATGAGCGGTTTAAAGAGGAGATTCCTACATATGACTACCCAGGTGAGCAATAACCACTAAATACAGAGAAGTCACAGATTCTTCTCAGTCACCGGCTGTGGCTGCTTTATTGGTTGTGTAGTCCGGCAGTATTACCATGATCACCATTTTGCCTCTAGACCACAACATTCTCCTTCACCCAAAACTGTTCAAATAACTTTGGGCATTGAAAGCCCTTTTCTATAGAACTTACCACCTGGAGGATCTAACTACCCCTGGGATTAGAAGACGCTGACCGTTACCTGCCGAGGTCTGTAAACTACAAAGCCAAATGACAGTGTACGTAGAATGTGCTGACAAGTTAGAAAATCATTTGAAGAAAAGTATTATGATGGGTCTTTATCAGAAAGCGGAGGGTAATGATGCTATTGGCTTCCTAGACCCCTGATATCTTATTGAATGAATCTTCTCTCCCTTCTGTGCTGCTGAATGTCTCATATGGTCCCTACAAGACCAGGTCCAGTCTTTCTGGCCAAACTTTGCTTTCAGCAGCAGATGGAAGGAAGGGAGACACAGTCATTACTAGTGGGTAGGCGGAGCCCACACAGGATAGAACACCTCAGATTAAAAAAGTGTTGACCGGCCCCTCCAGCTTGGGCTCCTTCTACTCCAGCTCTCCAGTTTAAAATTTGAGGTCACAGAGGATAGTCGCTGCTGGAGCAGCTCCTCAGAAAATTTTTTTATTTTTATCGGACAGAGACTTGGACCCCGTGGTCTGGAGGTCTCAGGGGTCTCAGCGCTGCTGGACCCCCACCCCTCCCTTGGCGGATCTGTATACCCTTTAAGGAGGTCCCTGCAGAACCCTGCCGGCCCCGGGGGACGAGGGTTGCTTCCCTGGCGGGGACGCAAACCGCGCTTCTGAGGTCACTGCGTTCTCCGCCCTGGGGGGAAGCTATGGGCACAGCGCCACAAATCCCTGGGGGTCCCTGTGGCGCTCAGCTGGGTGAGTACTTAACATTTTAATATGTGTTTTGAGTGCTTCAGCGACTGCTGCGGCAGCCGCTGCTACATGTTTCATGTTGGTGACGTGTGTTTTTTGTCCGCAGGTGGATGCCTGCAGGACATGGGAGCGGGGGAGCGCGGAGGAGTCGCGCGTGCTTTTTTTTTTTTAAGCCGGCGGGGGGCGTGGCTTCACGCCGTCCCGGTCTTTCGCGGGCAGGAAGCACTCTGAGCGCGCGCTTCCTTCTGCCTCTCCTCTTCCGGCTTCTCTCTACAGCGCGGCGGCCATTACTGAAGGCTTCCTCGGGCTCCTCACTCTCCTCTCCTCCCGACAAACCGAAGGAACACTGCACCGCGGCCAGCTGGGTGAGTCGCTTCTGCCTGTCAGGGCAGAAGCTTAACCCCCTCACCCTCACAGCGCAGGGCACCTTTCTGAGGCACAATTAGGTGGCAGACTGCGCTGTCCTGCAGCTGTTACCTCATATAGAGGCCCTTTTTTAGTCTGGGGCTCGCACACCCTGTTCATTTAACAGAGGTTGTGGGGAGTCTGCGACATTAACCCCTTGATAGACGGTTAACCTTTAATTGGGGGACAGCTGGGGTAGCTCTCTCCTTAAGAGCTTTAACCCTTCAGCGTTCGTTTTTCTTTCCCTTAAGAAACCACACTGTTCCAGTTACTGACAGGTTTAACCTGCCATATACTGTGTGAGGGCATGTCAGATCAGGGCCCAGGAGGTGCGGACCGTCTCCCAGGTCCGCTACAGGATCAGTCTCGCGTATCTGACACGCAGGAATCCTCGACGACGTCGAGTTCAGCGGTCGGAGGTTTCAGTGATGTCAAAATGGAGGCCCTCACTCGTTCTATTGATGGCCTGTCTGACCTTCTAGGTTATTGGGTGTCAGCTAGATCCTCTCATGGCAGGAAGCGCCACAGGCCGGTACTATCCTTTCCGCGTAGCGACTCTGAGATCTCTGGTATGGAAGGGAGGCGTTACAGTTCCCCTTCAAGCTCGGATGGGGAGATGTCCGATTCGGATAAGGAGGATCGCCAGGGACACTCTGCCTCTTTTTTGGGCCGTGCAGAGGCTTTTATTGGAGCCATGAGAGAGGCGTTAGTTACCGGAGGAGGTAACTAGACGTCCTGGTAAGTCGGCCCGGATGTTTCAGGAGTCGCATAGGTTGCGATCGGCATTACCATCTCTGGATGAGCTTAATGGGGCAGTGGAGAAGGAACGCCTGTGTCCAGATAAACGTTTTCAGGGGACACGGTTTTTTGAGACACTGTATCCGTGTTCGACAGAGTTGATTGATAATTGGATTCCTTCTCCTGAAGTGGATGTCCCTTTATCCCAGCTTAGCAAATCCTCTTTACTTCCTGTTAAAGGGAAGGCGAGTCTGCAGGATCCGCTGGACAGAAAAACGGAGATGGCGGCGAAATCCATCTACGAGGCCGCGGGTCATGGATTCAGAGCGGTGCTAGGATCCATGTGTGCTTGTAAAGCTTCCCTGAGCTGGTTGGACCGTCTACGGATGGCGTGGCAAGATGGATCCCCGCTATCCGAGGTAGATGAGCTTTTCAAGTTGTTGGAGGATGCAGCCCGATATGGCAGTGATGCAGGTTTGGATACTGCGTCACTGCTGTCCAGGGCGCAATCCTCGGCGGTCACAGTCAGAAGAGCACTGTGGCTTAGACAGTGGACCGGGGACGCGGTTTCCAAGCAAGGTTTGCTATCTTCAGCTTACAAGGGTGGTCAGCTATTTGGATCTGACCTCACGGAGCTGATTGCCAAGGCAAAGGCAAAAAAAAACGGCTTTACCGCAGCGAAGAGCTGTGACTTCTGCGTCTGGCAGGCCTAGTGCCGGTAGTAGTCGGCGGTCCTTTCGGTCCAGGGGACGGTTCGGTCAGCCCTCTTGGGGATCGGGTCGTCCCACTTTTTCAGGAAAAAAGACCTCTCAGAAATCCCGCACTCCCTGGAAACAGAGCTTCCGTCAAGACAAGCGGGAAGCTGACAAAAAGCCCGCTAAGGCGGACTGACGCCAGGGTCTCACTCGAGGGCTCTCGAGTGGGGGGTCGTTTGCTCAAATTCGAACCGACTTGGGCTTCCCACGTTTCGGACGCCTGGGTGACGCGGGTTGTGTCGGCAGGCTACTTCATAGAGTTTCTTTCTCTACCCCCAGACAGTTTTTGCCAATCTCGCATTCCGTCAGAGCCCGAGCTATTTGCCGCTCTACTGCGGGAGGTCGATTCCCTTCTGCAGAACGGTGTGGTGGTACCGCTTCCGCCGGAGGACCGGGGAAGAGGGTTTTATTCCAACCTCTTTGTGGTCCCCAAAAAGGAGGACAAATTTCGCCCCATTCTGGATCTCAAAAGATTGAATCGGCATGTCCGCACCCGGAAATTCCGCATGGAGTCGCTTCGCTCCGTTGTGGCGGCCCTGTCGCAGAACGACTTTTTGGTGTCAATCGACATTCACGACGCTTATTTGCATGTTCCCGTCGGAAGGGCCCACCAACGCTTCCTTCGTTTTGCCATAGGTCAGGACCATTACCAGTTTGTGGCCCTGCCATTCGGGTTGGCCTCAGCACCCAGAGTTTTTACGAAAATTCTGGCACCTCTCATGGCGATCCTTCGAAGACAGGGGGTTACTATTCTTCCCTACCTGGACGACCTTTTGATTGTGGCGTCCTCAAAGGAGGAGGCGGTGACGGCTCGCAATCTATCCCTTCAGCTCCTGGAAGACTTCGGGTGGCTGGTCAATTGGGAGAAGTCGTCTCTGGAACCGTCGCAGTCAATCCTGTTTTTGGGGATGCATTTCGACACGGTACGAGCAGTTTTGTCTCTGCCTCCAGACAAGCAAGCAAGTCTTCGACATGTACAGGTTATGAAGTCTTCGACAGCAATGTCCCTTCGAAGGTGTATGCGCCTTCTGGGTTTAATGGTGGCGTCAATGGAGGCACTTCCGTTTGCCCAATTTCATTCCAGGGCTCTCCAAATGCTCATTTTGAACCGTTGGGATCGATCGCAGGCTTCACTGGATTGCAGTGTCATCATCTCCCACAGGGTGCGAGAGTCTCTAGGATGGTGGTTACGTCCGGAAGTGTTATCCCTGGGGAATTCCTTCCTCCCTCCGAGGTGGTCGGTCATAACCACCGATGCCAGCCTGACGGGCTGGGGGGGTGTCTGGAACGATCTCTGGATTCAGGGAGTATGGTCGTCGGAAGAGTCTGTCTTGCCGATCAACATCCTGGAATTGAGGGCAATTTTCCTTTGCCTCCAACACTGGACGGTCCCTTTAAGCGGTCTACCAGTCCGAGTGCAGACAGACAACGCGACGGCGGTCGCGTATATCAACCATCAAGGTGGGACGAGGAGCTTCAGGCTCATGATGGAGGTGTCTCGGATCCTGGTATGGGCCGAGGCCAGGGTGCCAGCCATCTCTGCGATTCACATTCCAGGAGTTCAGAATATCACGGCGGACTTCCTCAGTCGCGAAAAGATGGATCCCGGAGAATGGAGTCTTCATCCGGAAATTTTTGCACTGCTGTGCTCCCATTGGGGAACTCCCCAAGTGGATTTGATGGCATCCAGGTTCAATGCCAAGTTACCGACGTTCATGTCCAGGTACAAGGACCCGAAGGCTGTGGCGGTGGATGCTCTGGTGGCTCCGTGGGACCAATTCGAGCTAATCTATGTGTTCCCGCCGATATCCTTACTTCCTCTGGTGTTGCGTCGGATCAGACTGGAGAGAGTCCCGGCTATGTTGATAGCCCCAGATTGGCCAAGGAGGACGTGGTTCTCGATGCTGGTGTCGCTTCTGGCAGCGCCTCCACTTCCACTCCCTCTTCGCCCGGACCTGTTAACCCAAGGGCCCGTTCGTCACCCGGACCTGAAGTCTCTGCGTTTGACGGCGTGGCTCTTGAGACCGAAATCTTGATCCGTCAAGGTTTTTCAGCCGAAGTCATTGCCACTCTGCGAGCTGCCAGAGGTCCGGCTACTACTAGGATTTATCACAAGACTTGGGAAGCCTTCTTTTCGTGGTGTTCGGGTTCTTCAAGGAACCCGAGGATTTTTTCCATTCCCAATTTGTTGGCCTTTTTGCAGTACGGGCTGGACAAGGGTTTGGCAGTTAGCACTCTGAAGGGTCAGGTTTCTGCTCTGTCCTTGCTTTTTCGGAAGGCTATCGCCTCGCGTAGGGACGTACGTTCCTTTTTTCGCGGAGTAACCCGTCAGTTTCCGCCGCGGAAGGCGCTTGTGTCTCCTTGGCAGCTCAATCTTGTCTTGGAGGCTCTTCAACATGGGCCTTTTGAGCCTATGGACTCTGTTAGCCTTTCTTTGCTCTCTTGGAAGGTTGCCTTCCTAGTGGCGGTCACTTCTTTGAGAAGGGTTTCTGAGTTGGCGGCTCTTTCTTGCTCGCCTCCTTTTCTGGAGTTTCACCCGGATCGCGTAGTGCTTCGCACACGGGGCGACTTTCTACCTAAGGTGGTGTCACAATTTCATGTTAACCAGGATATTGTGTTGCCCTCGCTCTGTCCGGAGCCGAGGAATGCGAAGGAACGGGCCTTGCACACATTGGATTTAGTGCGGGCTTTGAAGTTCTATTTGTCTATTACTCAAAGTTTTCGGAAGTAGGATTCTCTGTTTGTGATTCCAGCAGGTCGTCGGCGTGGTCAACGAGCTTCCAAGGACTCTATAGCTCGTTGGATTCGGTCGGCCATTTTAGAGGCTTACCGACTTAAGGGCGAACCTTGCCCGATTAAGATTCGAGCTCACTCCACGAGGGCTGTGGGTTCATCGTGGGCCTTTCATCAAGGGGCCTCGGCAGCTCAGCTCTGCCGGGTGGCGATCTGGCGCTCCGTCCACACGTTTACAAAATTTTATAAGGTGGACGTCAGTGCTTCCGCTGATGCGGCCTTAGGACGTAGGGTCCTGCAGGCGGCTGTAGTTTAAAGTTCTTGTTAACTTGTATTTAGCGCTAGTTGCGCATTTATCTAAGTTGTTGGGAATCTGCCTCTGTTGGTTTTTTGCCCACCCTTAATTTCTGGACTGCTTTGGGACGTCCCACTAGTAATGACTGTGTCTCCCTTCCTTCCATCTGCTGCTGAAAGACGGATTTTGGTAAGACCTTACCTGTAAAATCCTTTTCAGCGAAGGAAGGAAGGGAGACACAGCTCCCTCCCATGGCAGAAGTGTGTTGTTCTGTTTTCAGATGCGGCGTGACCCTTCTCTGATAGCGATTATCTGGGCTGAGGTCGGCGCGCTAAGGCTCTGTTCCAGCATTGCCAGCTCATCGCAGTGGTCAGGTTCAGTGAGTAGTACCTGGGAGTGTGTGGTTTTTTCTGTTATATGCATAACCTGTCTTTTTGTTTTTTTCTCTGAAGTTCTTCAGAAGGGGTTATGTTGCTCCGCTGGTGATATTTGCTCTTCCTTAGCTTGTGTACGGACTGGAGAGCTGGAGTAGGAGGAGCCCAAGCTGGAGGGGCCGGCCAACACTTTTTTAATCTGAGGTGTTCTATCCTGTGTGGGCTCCGCCTACCCACTAGTAATGACTGTGTCTCCCTTCCTTCCTTCGCTGAAAAGGATTTTACAGGTAAGGTCTTACCAAAATCCGTCTTTTATGATCGACAACATGAAATGTGGAGTGAGTGTCAAGTGTGAATTTCTGTACAATAGCAAAAGAGTTTCCCTTTATCCTGACTTTTCAATTTGTATAAAAACTAATTTCAAGGAGGATTGTGATAAACTACAGGAAAAACATCACACATGTGCCATGATATATCTCTAAGCTGTGTGTGGGTGATGGCTGTAATATACATTTATTCACGTCTGCAGGAGATGTGTTGGCATGGCTCGAGCCCTGGTTTCATGGATTCACTCCACATCTTAAATTACATTGTTTTTGATCCTAAGAGATTCATATTACTGCACAATCTCTCCTGAAATGGGGAGCCATATTATTTTCTCTAATCTTCTGGTCAGGATTCATAGTAACTCTAATGGTCCACCATAAATGAATGCAACTCCGGTTTACTGTTGGAGTTCTCCCCTCGTATATACGTTGTTGTTGGGGATGTAATATAGAATAAAAAAATATGTCTTTTTTTTACCTGTTCATTCTATATGATAGTTTGATTGTGGTGGGATCGGCCTCTCTTATGTGAGAAGGACAGAATCGAAAGACACGAGTAGTCAGTTAACGGGCCACGGTCACAACAGTAAACAAATACACAAGCCACAAGCTGAGCACAGAGGATTGAACCAGTGGAGAACAACGCTGTTTCTGGCAGATTCCGGCCATATGCTTTGAACATTAGTAGGGTGTGGTACTTTCCAATTGGCTGAAGTGGGGAGCAGATTACTCCGGCTGGACAGCAGGAACAGATCCCAGATGAGATTGGACACCCCATATGCAGAAGCCCTAATATAACTAAATGACAGAAAAACAGAATAGTTGAAATTCCCATAAAGTGATTCCATTTTATAAATTAATTTACTGAGGGTTATAATCTATAGGAGGAGTGAATATTTTAACTCCACTGCCACTTTCCGGAAATTAACACGCAGTGGATGTTGGAAAGTGAAAACTACACATTTGCCATTTTATTTCCCAACACATAGTGCCCAGATTGTGCTCCAGGAGACACACCACAAATTAGGTGGATTCTTCTCACTATAATATTGCTAAATACAGGGATCCTAAATGTTGCTTGAGCACACTGCAAGACTCAGAAGTGAGAGCAGTTTTTGCTGGATTGGTTTATAGAAACTCTGTTGCTTTTTAACAGCCTTTGAGCCGCTAATAGTGTGGGAACCTCTGTTTTTTCCATTGACAGATGATGGACCTGAGTGGGGACTTGTTTTTTGTGAGATGAGAATTAGTATTATTTTCGCCTACATAACATTGGATTCTTTTCATTTGATATTTGGGAGGCAGAATGAACAAAGAGTTGAACTCAAACTCAAGTAGGCTTTATTGGCAAGGCCTAAATACATTTAGTGTTGCCAAAGCAAGGAAAGAAAATGTGGATCAGGATCACTACACACTACTGGTTCTTCCAGCAAGGTTTTCCATTAAACTGTGAACTGTCATTGTCTTGGTAAATAATTAAAGTTTTTTTAGATAGCTTGCCATTTTTATGGACAGTTTAAGTAGAAATATTGAAAAATATAAAACTCAATGATATTTTATTAAAAAAATAATTGTTTTTTATCTTAGCAGATGACTGTACCAGGAGATCAGAGGAACAGCTGACATCTTCAATTTTTATATCTGATGATCTTGAGATCCTACAAGAAACAACTGAAGTGATTGCTGTTACTCCAGATATACCAACATCCCTTCACAGCAAAGATCTGTCCTCTGATCCTATGAAACAGGTCCTATCTTCTAATTCATTAATGACTACAAAGGAAAATCAAAGTCACAAAAGAGGCATTAAAAAACAAACTGCTCCTAAAGCAAAGAAGTCATTTTCATGTTCAGAATGTGGGAAATTTTTTAACAATAAATCAACTTGTGTTAAGCACCGGAGAATCCACACAGGGGAGAAGCCTTTTTCCTGTTCAGAATGTGGGAAATATTTTGCACAGAAAGCAAATTTTGTTACCCACCAGAGATCTCACGCAGGGGAGAAGCCTTTTTCCTGTTCAGAATGTGGGAAATGTTTTAACAAGAAAGGGAATCTTGTTGCACACCAAATGACTCACACAGGAGAGAAGCCTTTTTCCTGCTCAGAATGTGGGAAATGTTTTACCAATAAATCAGATTGTGTTAAGCACCAGAGAATCCACACAGGGGAGAAGCCTTTTTGCTGTTCAGAGTGTGGGAAATGTTTTACCAAGAAAGGGAATCTTGTTACACACCAAATAACTCACACAGGAGAGAAGCCTTTTTCCTGCTCAGAATGTGGGAAATGTTTTAACTGGAAAAATGCTCTTGTTAGTCACCAAAGAACTCACACAGGGGAGAAGCCTTTTTCATGTTCAGAATGTGGGAAATGTTTTGCACATAAATCACATTTTGTTTACCACCAGAGAGCTCACACAGGGGAGAAGCCTTTTTCCTGTTCAGAATGTGGGAAATCTTTTGCAAATAAAACACATTTTGTTAACCACCAGAGAACTCACACAGGGGAGAAGCCTTTTTCCTGTTCAGAATGTGGGAAATGTTTTAACCAGAAATCACATCTTGTTAGTCACCAGAAAACTCACACAGGGGAGAAGCCTTTTTCCTGTTCCGAATGTGGGAAATATTTTTACCGGAAAGCGCTTCTTGTTAGCCATCAGAGCAGTCACACAGAGGAGAAGCCTTTTCATTTTCTTAATGTGGGAAATATTCTACTTGGAAATCAGCTGTTAATAAAAATCAGAGATATCACATAGGGGAGAAGCCTTTTTTATGTTCATAATGTTGGAATTATTTTAACCAAAACTGAATTTTCTTAAAGGGGTTGTCTCTTGTCATTCCTCATGTTTGCTGACAAAAGGATAAAACTAAACTTTATTAATTCCAGCTGTAAAACTATATCCATAATTCACCCCCTGAGTGCAATCTACTATATAATCGTCTAATTTTGTCTATCTGTAACGGAAATGCCGCGTCGCTCATTGGTCGCGCCCGGCCGTACGCGACCAATCAGCGACAGGCGCAGTCTGGCCGCAAATTGACGCAGGATTTGAACCACGCCACCTCTATCGTCGGGAGATCAGCGGCGTTAGCCGCTGATCTCCCGACGGTAGCCGCGGGTCATCTGCCGCATGGAGGTCAGCGGCGACGTAGCCGGGAGATGACCGGTGCTAGCCGGTCATCTCCTGACTGCTCGCAGCGGAAGTACCCCGACCGGCGGCCTCCACGTAGACCCCAGCAGCAGCCTCCACGTACACATATTCTAGAATACCCGATGTGTTAGGATCGGGCCACCATCTAATTTATATATATATATATATCTCACACGAGCCCTGCGCCCAATCAGCGGCAGCTTCACTGTTCCCGCCTTCAGATGTATTGAACATCAACAGGAAGCCAGGGCTGCGGCTGCTCTCTGACTGCCTCATGATGCTCGATATGTCTGAAGGTGAGAACAGTGACACCAGCGCTGATTTGGCACAGGGATCACATGACATAAAAACCTCAAAAGAGACCCAAGAACGCAAGTGCTGACACTGCTGAAACGGTGCCAGCATGGGAGGTTTGTATAAGTGTTTTTATTTTAACCCCTCTCTGACATCAGACGTACTATCCCGTTCATGAAACCCGTGCCAATCTGACCATGGACGGGATAGTACGCCATAGGCGATCAGCTGCGCTCCCGTGGGGAGCGCAGCTAATCGCCGCCGGGTGTCAGCTGATTGTGTGTCAGGAGCAGTCACGGACCGCTCCCGGCACATTAACCCCTGGCACACTGCAATCAAACATGATCGCGATGTACCAGGGGCACAGGGGAGAATCGCGCAGGGAGGGGGCTCCCTGCGCTCTCCCCTGAGACCCTCAGAACAGCGCGATGTGTCGCGCTGTTCCGAGGGACTCTCCTCACTGCAGGACCCCGGATCCAAGATGGCCGCCGGGTCCGGCAGGGAGGCGGCTTCCTCAGTGCCTGCTGAGAGCAGGCACTGAGAAGCCTGTAGCACTGCCAGAGCGATCGCTGATGTGACAGAGTGCTGTGCACACTGTCACACGAGCAATCTGACATTTTACAGTGATGTCCCACCCTGAGACAAAGTAATAAAGTGAAAAAAATCTAAATAAACATGTTTAAAAAAAAATTCCAAAATAAATTAAAAAAAAAATATTCCCCCAAAAATTCATTTTTTCCTGTAAATAAAAAAAAACAAAACAATAAAAGTACACATATTTGGTATCGCCACGTCCGTAACGACCCCCCCTATAAAACTGTCCCGCTAGTTAACCCCTTTAGTGAACCCCTTAAAAAAAAATCAATGCTTTATCATCATACCGCCGAACAAAAAGTGGAATAACATGCGATCAAAAAGACCGATATAAATAAACATGGTACCGCTGAAAACATCATCTTGTCCCGCAAAAAACGAGCCGCCACACAGCATCATCAGCGAAAAAATAAAAAAGTTATAGCTCGCAGAATAAAGCGATGCAAAAATAATTATTTTTTATATAAAATGTGTTTTATTCTATAAAAGCACCAAAACATAAAAAAAATGATATGAGGTATCGCCGTAATCGTACTGACCCGAAGAATAAAACTGCGTTATCAACTTTACCACACGCGGAACGGTATAAACGCCTCCCCCAAAAGAAATTCATGAATTGCTGATTTTTGTTCATTCTAACCTCCCAAAAATCGAAATAAAAAGCGATCAAAAAATGTCACATGCTCAAAAATGGTACCAATAAAAACGTCAACTCGTACTGCAAAAAATAAGACCTCACATGACTCTGTGGGCCAAAATATGCAAAAATTATAGCTCTCAAAATGTGGTGATGCAAAAACTATTTTTTGCAATAAAAAGCGTCTTTTAGCGTGACAGCTGCCAATCATAAAAACCCGCTATAAATAGTAAATCAAACCCCCCCCTTTATTACCCCCTTAGATAGGGAAAATAATAAAATTTAAACAATGTATTTATTTCCATTTTCCCTCTAGGGTTAGGGTTGCGGCTAAAGTTAGGGTTAGGGTTGGCGCTAAAGTTAGGGTTAGGGGTGTGTTGGGGTTAGGTTTGTGGTTAGGGTTGGGACTAGGGTTAGGGGTGTGTTGGGGTTAGGGTTGGAGTTAGAATTGGGGGGTTTCCGCTGTTTACGCACATCAGGGGCTCTCCAAATGTGACATGGCGTCTGATCTCAATTCCAGCCAATTCTGCGTTGAAAAAGTCAAACGGTGCTCCTTCACTTCTGAGCTCTGCCATGTGCCCAAACAGTAGTTTACCCCCACATATGGTATATCAGCGTACTCTGGACCCCAAGAGTTATTGTGCAATTTGTCCTATTTCTTCTGTTACCCTTGGGAAAATAAAAAACTGGGGGCGAAAATATCACTTTTGTAAAAAAAAAATTATTTTTTTGTTTTTACGGCTGTATGTTATAAACTTCTGTGAAGCACTTGGGGCTTCATAGCGCTCACCACACATCTAGATAAGTTCCATGTGTGGTCTATTTTCCAAAATAGGGTCACTTGTGGGGGGTTTCCACTGTTTAGGCGCATCATGGGCTCTCCAAATGCGACATGACGCCCCCAGACCATTCCATCAAAGTCTGCAATCCAAAACGTCACTACTTCCCTTCCGAGCCCTGACGTGCGCCCATACAGTAGTTTTCTCCCACATATTGGGTATCAGCGTACTCAGGACAAATTGGACAACAACTTTTGGGGTCCAATTTCTCCTGTTACCCTTTTGAAAATAAAATATTGGGGGCGAAAAAATCATTTTTGTAAAAAAGGATTTTTTATTTTTACGGCTGTACATTATAAACTTCTGTGAAGCCATTCGGGGTTCAAAGTGCTCACCACACATCTAGATAAGTTCCTTGTGGGGTCTAGTTTCCAAAATGGTGTCATTTGTCGGGGTTTCCACTGTTTAGGCAGATCAGGAGCTCTCCAAACACGACATGGCATCCAGCCAATTCTGCTTTGAATAAGTCCCGGCGCTCCTTCCCATCCAAACTCTACCATGCACCCAAACAGTGGTTTACCCCCACATATGGGGTATCAGCGTACTCAGGACAAATTGCACAATACCTTTTGGAGTCTTGTTACCCTTGGGAAAATAAAAATTGGGGTGAAAAGATCATTTTTGTGGAAAAAATATGATTTTTTAATTTTACGTCTCTACGTTATAAACTTGTGTGGAGCACTTGGGGGTTCAAATTGCTCACCAAAGGTCTAGATAAGTTCCTTAGGGGGTCTAGTTTCCCAAATAGGGTCACTTGTGGGGGGTTTCCACTGTTTAGGCACATCAGGGGCTCTCCAAATGCAACATGGTGTCCAATCTCAATTCCAGCCAATTTTGGTTGGAAAAAGTCAAATGGCGCTCCTTCCATTCCGAGCTCTGCCGTGCGCCAAAACAGTGGTTCCCCCCTCACATATGGGGTATCAGCGTACTCAGGACAAATTGGACAACAACTTTTGTGGTCCAATTTCTCCTGTTACCCATGGGAAAATAAAAAATTAGTGACAAAAAGAAATTTTTGTGGGAAAAAAATAGGATTTTTTATTTTCATGCCGTGCATTATAAACTTGTGTGAAGCACTTGGGGGTTCAAAGTGCTCACCAATGATCTAGATAAGTTCCTTAGGGGGTCTAGTTTCCAAAATGGGGTCAGTTGTGGGGGGTTTCCACTGTTTAGGCTCATCTGGGGCACTGAAAACGGAACATGACCCCCATCAACATCTGCATTCCAAAACGTTTCTACTTCCTTTCCAAGCCCTGCCGTGCGCCCAAACAGTTTTCCCCCCCACATATGGGGTATCAGCGTACTCAGGATAAATTGGACAACAACTTTTGGGGTCCAATTTCCTTGGGAAAAATCAAAATTTTAAGACTAAAAAATCATTTTTGTGGAAATTTTTTTTTTTTCACACCCAGGCATTATAAACTTTTGTGAAACACTTGGGGGTTCAAAGTGCTCACAACAGATCTAGATAAGTTCCTTAGGGGGTCTAGTTTCCAAAATGGTGTCACTTGTGGGGGGTTTCCACTGTTTAGGCGCATCAGGGGCTCTCCAAACGCGACATGGCGTCCAATCTCAATTTTAGTTTGAAAAAGTCAAACGGCGCTCCATCCCTTACGAGCTCTACCGTGTGCCCAAACAGTGGTTTCCCCCCACATATGGGGTATTGGCGTACTCAGGAGAAATTGTACAACAACTTTATCTGTCCATTTTCTCCTTTTACCCTTGTGAAAATAAGAAAAAGTTTGTAAAAGATCATTTTTGTTGCTAAAAAGTTAAATGTTAATTTTTTCCTTCCACCTTGCTTCAGCTCCTGTGAAGCAACTGAAGGGTTAATAAAATTCTTGAATGTGGTTTTGAGTACCTTGAGGGGTGAAGTTTTTAGAATGGTGTCACTTTTTGGTATTTTCTGCTATATAGACCCCTCAAAGTGACTTCAAATGTGAGGTGGTCCCTAAAAAAATGGCTTTGTAAATTTTGTTGTAAAAATGAGAAATCGCTGGTCAACTTTTATCCCTTATAATTTCCTAACAAACTAAAATTTTGGTTCCAAAATTGTGCTGATGTAAAGTAGACATGTGGGAAATGTTATTTTGTTAACTATTTTGTGTGACATATTTCTCTGTTTTAAGGGAATAAAAATTCAAAGTTTGAAAATTGCAAAATTTTCGCCATATTCGCGTTTTTTTAAAAAATAAACGCAAGTTATATCGAAGAAATTTTACCACCAACGTGAAGTACAATATGTCACGAGAAAACAATCTCAGAATCGCGAAGATCCATTGCAGAGTTATAACCTCATAAAGAGACAGTGGTCAGAATTGTAAAAATTGGCCCGGTCATTAACGTGCAAACCACCCTTGGGGGTGAAGGGGTTAACAGGACCAAACATCAGGATTGAGAAGGGATTGTCCAACTAAGGGACAACCTTTTTAAACATCAAAAATCCCACACAGAGAAAAGTCATTATCATACCTAGAGTGTGAGAAATGAATTATAGGAAAACCTATATTATTGACAAATTGTACAAAAACATGATGCGCGTGGCGTGCGTTCAAGGATGGAATATAATATGAGAGTTTTATAGAATAAATTCAATGTGAGAATATTATATGGGAGTTTTATACAGGGTGGGCCATTTTTATGGATACACCTAAATAAAATGGGAATGGTTGGTGGTGATATCAACTTCCTGTTTGTGGCACATTAGTATATGAAATGTGGGAAACCTTTCAAGATGGGTGGTGACCATGGCGGCCATTTTGAAGTCGTCCATTTTGGGTCCAATTTTATTTTTTTTAATGGGAAGAGGGTCATGTGACACATCAGACTTATTGAGAATTTCACAAGAAAAACAATGCTATGCTTGGTTTTAACCCCTTCATGACCCAGCCTATTTTGACCTAAATGACCAGGCCATTTTTTGCAATTCTGACCAGTGTCCCTTTATGAGGTAATAACTCAGGAACGCTTCAACGGATCCTAGCGATTCTTAGATTGTTTTTTCGTGACATATTGGGCTTCATGTTAGTGGTAAATTTAGGTCGATAATTTTTGCGTTTATTTGTGAAAAAAATGGAACTTTGGCCAAAATTTTGAAAATTTCGCAATTTTCAAATTTTGAATTTTTATTCTGCTAAACTAGAGAGTTATGTGACACAAAATAGTTAATAAATAACATTTCCCACATGTCTACTTTACATCAGCACAATTTTGGGAACAACATTTTTTTTTGTTAGGAAGTTATAAGGGTTAAAAGTTGACCAGCGATTTCTCATTTTTACAGCAAAATTTACAAAACCATTTTTTTTAGGGACCACCTCACATTTGAAGTCACTTTGAGGGGTCTATATGGCAGAAAATACCCAAAAGTGACACCATTATAAAAACTGCACCCCTCAAGCTACTCAAACTACATTCAAGAAGATTATTAACCCTTCAGGTGCTTCACAGGAACTAAAGCAACGTGGAAGGAAAAAATGGACATTTTAATTTTTCCAACAAAATTTTTTTTAGCATCAATTTTTTCATTTTTGCATGGGCAACAGGATAAAATGGATCCTAAAATTTGTTGGGCAATTTCTCCTGAGTACACAGATACCTCATATGTGGTCATTAACCACTGTTTGGGCGCACGGCAGGGCTCAGAAGGGAAGGAGCGCCATTTGACTTTTTGAATGGAAAATATGCTGGAATATTTAGCGGTTGCCATGTCGCATTTGGAGAGTCCCTGTGTGCCTAAACATTGGAGCTCCCCCACAAGTGACCCCATTTTGGAAACTAGACCCCCCAAGGAACTTATCTAGATGCAGAGTGAGCACTTTGAACCCCCCGGTGCTTCACAAATTGATCCGTAAAAAAAAGAAAGTACTTTTTTTTCACAAAAATTTTCTTTTAGCCTCAGTTTTTTCATTTTCACATGGGCAACAGGATAAAATGGATCCTAAAATTTGTTGGGCAATTTCTCCTGAGTACACCGATACCTCATATGTGGTCATAAACCACTGTTTGGGCGCACGGCAGGGCTCAGAAGGGAAGGAGCGCCATTTGACTTTTTGAATGGAAAATATGCTGGAATATTTAGCGGTTGCCATGTCGCATTTGGAGAGTCCCTGTGTGCCTAAACATTGGAGCTCCCCCACAAGTGACCCCATTTTGGAAACTAGACCCCCCAAGGAACTTATCTAGATGCAGAGTGAGCACTTTGAACCCCCAGGTGCTTCACAAATTGATCCATAAAAAAAAGAAAGTACTTTTTTTTTCACAAAAATTTTCTTTTAGCCTCAGTTTTTTCATTTTCACATGGGCAACAGTATAAAATGGATCCTAAAATTTGTTGGGCAATTTCTCCTGAGTACACAGATACCTCATATGTGGTCATAAACCACTGTTTGGGCGCACGGCAGGGCTCAGAAGGGAAGGAGCGCCATTTGACTTTTTGAATGGAAAATATGCTGGAATATTTAGCGGATGCCATGTCGCATTTGGAGAGTCCCTGTGTGCCTAAACATTGGAGCTCCCCACAAATGACCCCATTTTGGAAACTAGACCCCCCAAGGAACTTATCTAGATGCAGAATGAGCACTTTGAACCCCCAAGTGCTTCACAAATTGATCCGTAAAAAAAAGAAAGTACTTTTTTTTTCACAAAAATTTTCTTTTAGCCTCAGTTTTTTCATTTTCACATGGGCAACAGTATAAATTGGATCCTAAAATTTGTTGGGCAATTTCTCCTGAGTACACAGATACCTCATATGTGGTCATAAACCACTGTTTGGGCGCACGGCAGGGCTCAGAAGGGAAGGAGCGCCATTTGACTTTTTGAATGGAAAATTAGCTCCAGTCGTTAGCGGACACCATGTCATGTTTGGAGAGCCCCTGTATGCCTAAACTTTGGAGCTCCCCCACAAATGACCCCATTTTGGAAACTAGACCCCCTAAGAAACTTATGCAGATGCACAGTGAGCACTTTGAACCCCCAGGTGCTTCACAAAAGTTTATAACGCAGAGCCGTGAAAACAAAAAATCATTTTTTTTTCTCAAAAAATGATTATTTAGCCCCATATTTTTTATTTTCACAATGGTTACAGGAGAAATTGGACCCCAAAAGTTGTTGTCTAATTTGTCCTAAGTATGCTAGTACCTCACATGTAGGGGAGAACCACTGTTTGGGCACACGTCAGGGCTTGGAAGGGATGTAGTGACGCTTTGAAATGCCGACTTGATGGAATGGTCTTCGGGCGGGCAGAGCCCCTGATGTGCCTAAACAGTAGAAACCCCCACAAGTGACCACATTTTGTAAACTAGACCCCTCAAGGAACTTAACTAGATGTGTGGTGAGCACCTTGAACCCCCACGTGCTTCACAGAAGTTTATAATGCAGAGCCGTGAAAATAAAAAATCATTTTTTTCCTCAAAAACTGATTTTTTTAACCCGCAATTTTTTATTTTCACAAGGGTAACAGGAGAAATTAGACCTCAAAAGTTGTTGTCCAATTTGTCCTGAGTACGCTGATATCCCATATGTGGGAGAAAACTACTGTATGGGCACACTTCGGGGCTCGGAAGGGAAGTAGTGACGTTTTGAAATGCCGACTTGATGGAATGGTCTGCGGGCGTCATGTTACGTTTGCAGAGTCCCTGATGTGCCTAAACAGTATAAACTCCCCACAAGTGACCCCATTTTGGAAACTAGACCCCGCAAGGAACTTATCTAGATGTGTGGTGAGCACTTTGAACCCCCAAGTTCTTCACAGAAGTTTATAACGCAGAGCCGTGAAAATAAAAAATCATTTTTTTTCCACAAAAAATAACTTTTTTAGTCCCCAATTTTTTTTTCCCAACAGTAACAGGAGAAATTAGACCCCCAAAGTTGTTGTGCAATTTTTCCCGAGTACGCTGATACCCCATATGTGGGGGTAAACCACTGTTTGGGCACACGTCGGGGCTTGGAATAAAGGGAGCACTGTTTGACTTTTTGAACGCAAAATTTGCAGGAATCAATGGTGGCGCCATGTCGCGTATGGAGACCCCCTGATGTGCCTAAATAGTGGAAACCCCTCAATTTTAACTCCAACCCTAACCCCAACACACCCCTAACCCCAACCCTAACCCCTACACACCCTAACCCTAATACAAACCCTAACCATAACCCTAACCCCAACACACCCCTAATCCCAACTCTAACCATAAACCTAACCACAAGCCTGACCCTAATCCCAACCCTAACCCCAAACACCCCTAACGCTTATCCCAACCCTAATTCCAACCCTAACCCTAATTCCAACCCTAACCCTAATTCCAACCCTTACCCTAGTTCTAACCCTAACCCTAGTTCTAACCCTAAGGCTGGGTTCATATTGCGTTTTACCAGCCCGTTCAACACGTAGCGTTGACCGGCTGGTAACGGTATAGCATAACGCGATCGCGTTATGCTATACCCGCTAGTGCAGAGGAATCAGCGATGATTCATCTGTGCTAGCGGTGATGGAGCCCAGACGCTGCAGCCTGCGTCCAAGGCTCCGTCACTGAATGACGACACGTCGCGAACGCATGCCGCTTCATGGCATGCGTTGCGATGCGCACACAAATGGGGTGAATGGCAGCGTTAACGGACTGCGTTACACCGCGGTGAAACGCAGTTCATCTAACGGACTGCCATAATGCAATATGAACCCAGCCTGACCCTAAGGCCCCGTGCACACGTTGCGGATTCACTTGCGGATTTTTCTAAAATCCGCAGGTAAAACGACCTGCCTTTTACCTGTGTATTTGGCGCGGATTTGCTGCGGTTTTTCTCTGCGGTTTTACGCCTATAATGGAATAGGTGTAAAATCGCTGCGGAATCCGCACAAAGAATTGACATGCTGCGGATTTAAAACCGCAGCAAATCTGCGCTGAAAAATCTGCAGCATGTGCACAGCGGTTTTTTTTACCATTTATTTGCATTGTACTGTACATGGTTTCTGGATCTGCTGTGGATCCGCAGCGCCAAATCGGCTGCGGATCCGCAGCTAAATCAGCTGCGGATCAGCAGCGAAATCCGCTGCGGATCAGCAGCGAAATCAGCTGCGGATCAGCAGCGAAATCAGCAGCGAAATCAGCTGCGGATCAGCAGCGAAATCAGCTGCGGATCAGCAGCGAAATCCGCTGCTGATCCGCAGCTGATTTCGCTGCTGATCCACAGCTCATTTCGATGCTGATTTCGCTGCTGATTTCGCTGCTGATCCGCAGCGCAATCAGCAGCGAATCAGCAGCGAAATCAGCACCGGATCAGCAGCGGAATCAGCTGCGGATCTACAGCAAAATCTGCAACGTGTGCACAGGGCCTAATAGGAAAAAAAAAAAAATCTTTATTATTTGTCCCTACCTATGACAGGGGGGGTTCACTTACTTTTTTTTATTTTGATCACTGTGACAGTTTATCACAGTGATCAAAATAAATTTTTTTTACTATGCAGGGCGCACTGCGCATGCGCCGGCGGGCGCACTGCGCATGCGCCCGCCATTTTCCAAGATGGCGGCGCCCATGAAGAATCCCGGGCAGCCGCCGGGAAGGATCCAGGGACATCGGTGGACCGGGAGAGGTGAGTATGGGGGTCGGAAGTGAGGGGGGGGGGATCGGAAGGTGGGGGCAGCGGAGGCCAGGACGAGGGGAGCTTTTAGTGACGGCGGTGACCGACCGCTGCCATCTTTCGGTGGCGGCGGCCGATCGCCGCCGTGAATCCGTGTGGGGGGGTCAGGGCTCGGTGTCCAGCCATGGCAGATGCTATTGCAGCATCGGCCATGGCTGGATTGTAATATTTCACCAATTATATTGATGAAATATTACAGATTGCTCTGATTGGCTGTTTCACTTTTAACAGCCAATCAGAGCGATCGTGGCCACGGGGTGGTTAAGCCAACCCCCCTGTGGTGAAGCACAAAGGGTCCTGTGCCGGCGGGTTGGGTGACCTTTCAGTGACCCCGGTCACCCGACCCGCAGGGACGCGATCCTTTCATGACGCCACATAGGCGTCATGGGTCGGATTGGCACTGACTTTCATGACGCCTACGTGGCGTCATGGGTCGGGAAGGGGTTAAAGTAACTTTATTCTTTCATGAGTTACTTACAAGTTTATGACCACTTATAAAATGTGTTCAAAGTGCTGCCCATTGTGTTGGATTGTCAGTGCAACCCTCTTCTCCCACTCTTGACACACTGATAGCAACACCGCAGAAGAAATTCTAGCACAGGCTTCCAGTTTCCGTTGTTTCAGATGTTGCACATCTTGTATCTTCACAGCATAGACAATTGCCTTCAGATCACCCGAGTCAGATCTGAGCATTCCTACATGGACAGTTTCCTGGAAAGTGGATTGGTCATCGTGGGCCAGTTGAATGGCCACCAAGGTCTCCCGATCTGACCCCATTAGACTTTTATCTTTGGGGTCATCTGAAGGCAATTGTCTATGCTGTGAAGATACGAGATGTGCACCATCTGAAACAACGGATACTGGAAGCCTGTGCTAGCATTTCTTCTGTGGTGTTGCTATCAGAGTGTCAAGAGTGGGAGAAGGGGGTTGTATTGACAATCCAACATAAATGGCAGCACTTTGAACACATTTTATAAGTGGTCATAAACTTGTAAATAACTCATGAAAGAAAAAAGTTACGTTAAAACCAAGCACACCATTGTTTTTCTTGTGAAATTCTCAATAAGTTTGATGTGTCGCATGACTCTCTCCCCATTGAGAAAAATAAAGTTGGATTCAAAATGGCCACCATGGTCACCACCCATCTTGAAAAGTTTCCCCCTCCCATATACTAATGTGCCACAAACAGGAAGTTGATATCACTAACCATTCCCATTTTATTTAGGTGTACCCATATAAATGGCCCACCCTGTAGAATAAACCAAATACTAACAGAAAATAAAAGACCCAAAACAACATTTATCAGTAAAAATAACACCTCTTTATTAGGTAAAGTATAAAAGAATTGCACCATTTTCCGATATCCGTTGTGTCTCCATTTTTCATGATCTCGGGTTGGGTGAGGGCTTATTTTTTGCGCGCCGAGCTGACATTTTTAATGAATACCATGTTGGTGCAGATACGATATTTTGATTGCACGTTATTGCATTTTATTGCAATGTTGCGTCGTCCAAAAAAGCATAATTATGGCATTTTGACTTTTTTTCTCATTACGCCGTTTAGCGATCGGGTTAATTCTTTTTTTATATTGATTGAGCGATTCTGAACGCGGCGATACCAAATATGTGTATGCTTGATATTTATTTTTTATTTTGAATAGGGCGAAGGGGGTGTTTTGAACTTTTATACTTTTTAAATATTTTTAACAACATTTTTTTTACTTTTCTCATTGTGAAGACATACAGCATTATATCTTAACCCCTTCACCCCCAAGGGTGGTTTGCACCTTAATGACCGGGCCAATTTTTACAATTCTGACCACTGTCTCTTTATGAGGTTATAACTCTGGAACGCTTCAACGGATCTTCGCGATTCTGAGATTGTTTTCTCGTGACATATTGTACTTCACGTTAGAAGTAAAATTTCTTCGATATAACTTGTGTTTATTTTTGAAAAAAACGCAAATATGGCGAAAATTTTTAAAATTTTGCAATTTTCAAACTTTGAATTTTTATTCCCTTAAAACAGAGAAATATGTCACATAAAATAGTTAAGAAATAACATTTCCCACATGTCTACTTTACATCAGCACAATTTTGGAACCAAAATTTTTTTTTGTTAGGAAGTTATAAGGGTTAAAAGTTGACCAGCGATTTCTCATTTTTACAACAAAATTTACAAAGCCATTTTTTTTAGGGACCACCTCTCATTTGAAGTCACTTTGAGGGGTCTATATGGCAGAAAATACCCAAAAGTGACACCATTCTAAAAACTGCACCCCTCAAGGTACTCAAAACCACATTCAAGAAGATTATTAACCCTTCAGGTGCTTCACAGGGACTAAAGCAACGTGGAAGGAAAAAATTTATATTTAACTTTTTAGCCACAAAAATGATCTTTTACAAACTTTTTTTTTATTTTCACAAGGGTAAAAGGAGAAAATGGACAGATAAGGTTGTTATGCAATTTCTCCTGAGTACGCCAATACCCAATATGTGGGGGAAAACCACTGTTTGGGCACACGGCAGAGCTCGTAAGGGAAGGAGCGCCGTTTGACTTTTTCAAACTAAAATTGGCTGGAATTGAGATTGGACGCCATGTCGTGTTTGGAGAGCCCCTGATGCGCCTAAACAGTGGAAACCCCCACAAGTGACACCATTTTGGACACTAGACCCCCTAAGGTACTTATCTAGATCTGTTGTGAGCACTTTGAACTCCCAAGTGTTTCACAAAAGCTTATAATGCCTGGGTGTGAAAAAAAAAAAAAACAATTTTCCACAAAAATGATTTTTTAGTCCCAAATTTTTGAATTTTCCCAAGGAAATTGGACCCCAAAAGTTGTTGTCCAATTTGTCCTGAGTACGCTGATACCCCATATGTGGGGGGGGGAACTGTTTGGGTGCACGGCAGGGCTTGGAAAGGAAGTAGTAACGTTTTGGAATGCAGACGTTGATGGGGTCATGTTCCGTTTGCAGTGCCCCAGATGAGCCTAAACAGTGGAAACCCCCCACAAGTGACCCCATTTTGGAAACTGTACCCCCTAAGGAACTTATCTAGATCTTTGGTGAGCACTTTGAACCCCCAAGTGCTTCACACAAGTCTATAATGCCCGGGCATGAAAATAAAAAATCCTATTTTTTTCCCACAAAAATTATCTTTTAGTCACTAATTTTTTATTTTCTCAAGGGTAACAGGAGAAATTGGACCACATAAGTTGTTGTCCAATTTGTCCTGAGTACGCTGATACCCCATATGTGGGTGGGAACCACTATTTGGGCGCACGGCAGAGCTCGGAATGGAAGGAGCACCATTTGACTTTTTCCAACCAAAATTGGCTGGAATTGAGATTGGATGCCATGTTGCATTTGGAGAGCCCCTGATGTGCCTAAACAGTGGAAACCCCCCACAAATGACCCCATTTTGGAAACTAGACCCCCTAAGGAACTTTTCTAGATCTTTGGTGAGCAATTTGAACCCCCAAGTGCTTCACACAAGTTTATAACGTAGAGCCGTAAAATTTAAAAATCATATTTTTTCCACAAAAATGATCTTTTCACCCCAATTTTTATTTTCCAAGGGTAACAAGACTCCAAAAGTTATTGTGCAATTTGTCCTGAGTGCGCTGATACCCCATATGTGGGGGTAAACCACTGTTTGGGTGCATGGCAGAGTTTGGAAGGGAAGGAGCGCCGTCTGACTTTTTCAACGCAGAATTGGCTGGACGCCATGTCGTGTTTGGAGAGCTCCTGATCTGCGTAAACAGTGGAAACCCCCATAAATGACGCCATTTTGGAAACTAGACCCCTCAAGGAACTTATCTAGATGTGTGGTGAGAACTTTTAACCCCCAGGTGTTTCACTAAAGTTTATAACGTACAGCCGTAAAATAAAAAATCCTTTTTTTTTTACAAAAATGATTTTTTCGTCCCCAATATTTTATTTTCACAAGGGTAACAGAAGAAATTGGAACCCAAAAGTTGTTGTCCAATTTGTCCTGAGTACGCTGATACCCAATATGTGGGAGAAAACTACTGTATGGGCGCACGTCAGGGCTCGGAAGGGAAGTAGTGACGTTTTGGATTGCAGACTTTGATGGAATGGTCTGGGGGCGTCATGTCACATTTGGAGAGCCCCTGATGCACCTATACAGTGGAAACCCCCCACAAGTGACCCCATTTTGGCAAATAGACCCCACAAGGAACTTATCTAGATGTGTGGTGAGCACTTTGAACCCCGAAGTGCTTCACAGAAGTTTATAACGTACAGCCGTAAAAATAAAAAATCTTTTTTTTTTTACAAAAATGATTTTTTTTGCCCCCAATATTTTATTTTTACAAGGGTAACAGGAGAAATTGGACCCCAAAAGTTGTTGTCCAATTTGTCCTGAGTACGCTGATATCCAATATGTGGGAGAAAACTACTGTATGGGTACACGTTGGGGCTCGGAAGGGAAGTAGTGACGTTTTGGATTGCAGACTTTGATGGAATGGTCTGGGGGCGTCATGTCGCATTTGGAGAGCCCCTGATGCGCCTAAACAGTGGAAATCCCCAACAAGTGACCCCATTTTGGAAAATAGACCCCACAAGGAACTTATCTAGATGTGTGGTGAGCGCTATGAAGCCCCAAGTGCTTCACAGAAGTTTATAATGTACAGCCGTAAAAACAAAAAAATATTTTTTTTTGTACAAAAATGATATTTTCGCCCCCAGTTTTTTATTTTCCCAAGGGTAGCAGAAGAAATAGGACAAATTGCACAATAACTCTTGTGGTCCAGAGTACGCTGATACCCCATATGTGGGGATAAACTACTGTTTGGACGCATGGCAGAGCTCAGAAGTGAAGGAGCACCGTTTGACTTTTTCAACGCAGAATTGGCTGGAATTGAGATCAGACGCCATGTCACATTTGGAGAGCCCCTGATGTGCCTAAACAGCTGAAACCCCCCAATTCTAACTCCAACCCTAACCCCAACACACCCCTAACCCTAGTCCCAACCCTAACCACAAACCTAACCCTAACACACCCCTAATCCCAACCCTAACCCTAATCCTAACTTTAGCGCCAACCCTAACCCTAACTTTAGCCGCAACCCTAACCCAAATGGGAAAATGGAAATAAATGCTTTTTTTTAATTTATTATTTTTCCCTTACTAAGGGGGTGATAAAGGGGGGTTTGATTTACTATTTATAGCGGGTTTTTATGATTGGCAGCTGTCACGCTAAAAGACGCTTTTTATTGCAAAAATAGTTTTTGCATCATCACATTTTGAGAGCTATAATTTTTGCATATTTTGGCCCACAGAGTCATGTGAGGTCTTATTTTTGCGGGACGAGTTGACGTTTTTATTGGTACCATTTTTGAGCACGTGACGTTTTTTGATCGCTTTTTATTTCAATTTTTGGGAGGTTAGAATGAACAAAAATCAGCAATTCATGAATTTCTTTTGGGGAGGCGTTTATACCGTTCCGCGTGTGGTAAAATTGATAAAGCAGTTTTATTCTTCGGGTCAGTACGATTATGGCGATACCTCATTTATATCATTTTTTCATGTTTTGGCGCTTTTATAGAATAAAAACAATTTTATATAAAAAATAATTATTTTTGCATCGCTTTATTCTGCGAGCTATAACTTTTTTATTTTTTCGCTGATGATGCTTTATGACAGCTCGTTTTTTGCGGGACAAGATGACGTTTTCAGCGGTACCATGTTTTTTTATATCGGTCTTTTTGATCGCGTGTTATTCCACTTTTTGTTCGGCGGTATGATGATAAAGCATTGATTTTTTGCTTCGTTTTTTTTTTTTTTTTTTAAGGGGTTCACTAAAGGGGTTAACTAGTGGGACAATTTTATAGGGGGGTCGTTACGGACACGGCAATACCAAATATGTGTACTTTTATTGTTTTTTTTTTTTATTTACAGGAAGAAGTGAATTTATTGGGGAATATTTTTTTTTTTTTTTAATTTATTTTGGATTTTTTTTTTACACATGTTTATTTTACTTTTTTACTTTGTCCCAGGGTGGGACATCACAGTATTTTATCAGATCGCTGGTGTGACAGTGTGCACAGCACTCTGTCACACCAGCGATCGCACAGGCATAGATGCAGGCTTCTCAGTGCCTGCTCTCGGCAGGCACTGAGGTAGCCGCCTCCCTCCAGGACCCCGGCGCCATCTTGGATCCGGGTCCTGGGAGGGAGGAAGCCCTCAGAACAGCGCGATCACATCGCGCTGCTCTGAGGGTCTCAGGGGGGCGCGCAGGGAGCCCCCACCCTGCGCGATCCTCCCCTGTGCCCCCAGTACACCGCGATCATGTTTGATCGCGGTGTGCTAGGGGTTAATGTGCCGGGAGCGGTCCGTGACCGCTCCTGACACACAGTCATGGGTGTCAGCTGTGATAATCAGCTGACACCCGGCGGCGATTAGCTGCGCTCCCCTCAGGAGCACAGCTGATCGCCTATGACGTACTATCCCGTCCCCGGTCATACGGGCCCAGGTACCATGGACGGGATAGTACGTCCGATGGCAGTAAGGGGTTAATTAACCAGATGACTATTTTTAGGAAACAAAGAATAATAGACTGTTATCTGTATGTTGGCTTTCAAATTTAAGTGTTGATTTCTGGTTGGTCAAGAAAACACACTTGTTTGTGTAAGCCAGTAATATTGACTTTTAATGTGCGCTTATCCTTGATCACTAATGATGTTTTCTGATATGTAGTGATGAGTGTGTATGCTCGGGTTTTCCCGAGCATGCTCGGGTGTTCTCCGAGTATTTGGGCATGCTCAGAGATTTAGTTTGTGTCACCACAGTTGCATGATTTGCGGCTTCTAGACAGCCTGAACACATGTGGGGTTTCCCTAACAAACAGGCAATCCCCACATGTATTCAGGCTGTCTAGCAGCCACAAATCATGCTGCTGCAGCAACACAAACTAAATCTCCGCGCACACCCAAACACTCAGAGAACACCCGAGCATGCTCAAGAAAACCCGAACACCGAGCATACTCGCTCATCACTACTGATATGCTACTTATGCCTTGTATTATGGGAACCAGTTTGTTGACTTCGAAAGCAGGGGGAAAAGCTATGCAAATAGCTTATATAACTGGTTCAAGTAATGCTGTTTGATCTCATCACCATTCTTACCCTTTATGTAAATAATGAATGTGGGACACATGTTAAGTCTAAAAATAGGTTACATGCCTGTGTATAAAGAGACTGAGAGAGAAACAGCCAGAGAGATTCTGCCAAGACATCCATACATCCAAAGGACCAGAGACAGGACAGCAGCAAATTTATATCATGGCTCCATCACGAGGGACACAAATCTATCATCCTATAGGAAACAACATAGGGGTTTTCAGCCTCAGTTGGAAGAATACAGATCTGCCCCATTGACCATCGCTGAACCATGGATACATTTGGAGAAGCCAGGTTGTGATCCTGTGATCAACTGGCCTTGTACCTTGTATGGACTCAATGGACTGTCATCTTCCTACGCTTTTCATTACCTCCTCTCTGTGTGTGTGCCACAGGTCGGGTACTAACCCTGGAAGATCTGAAGTAACAGCTGAAATTATCTGGGCGAATCAGCGGAAGGGTGAGACTCTGTAATTTGCACCATCTTGGGTATTTTGCTGGGACTGTTCTATGTGTTATCTGCCTGTTTTGTGGTTCAATAAACCATTGCCACACTGTTTTACCCTCACCCTGTGTTGTCTGAGTAGCGTTTTGCCCACGTTAAAAGGAGAGCGGGAGTTTGGTGGGATGATCCTTACTCCATGCAGTTTTGGCTAGTGGACCGGGATGCCTGCTGACCCCTCCATGTCTTCGCAGGCATGCTTCAATATTCTCCATGGGAGACTAGAAGCTGCCATAACCTGATTGGCTCTGCTACATAGAGGCGATGACCAGATCACTTGAATGTATCAGAGTTGCTCACTTGTTATGAGCGCCGACCATCGGGCAGCGCTCATAGGATCCAACAGTGACAGCCATAGATGTCTGCTGGAGACCTCTGGTTGTCATGCCAAACCATTGATAACCCACGATCACGAGACAAGGACACCGATGGGCGGGATTTCTGGTCCATCACGTGCTGGAAAAGATGTGGACTCAGCGCCGGAGCCCACATCAAAGTGAGGGAGTCCGACATCGGCGTACAATTACACCCGATGTCGGAAAGGGGTTAAAGAGGGTTTGTTTTTGCAGAGACAGAAGTGGTAATCAATCATGTATACATACAAATAATTACCAAAATACACAGCTTATAATGTTAACCCCTTCACCCCCAAGGGTGGTTTGCACGTTAATGACCGGGCCAATTTTTACAATTCTGACCACTGTCTCTTTATGAGGTTATAACTCTGGAACGCTTCAACGGATCTGCGCGATTCTGAGATTGTTTTCTCGTGACATATTGTACTTCACGTTATTGGTAAAATTTCTTAGATATAACTAGCGTTTATTTTTGAAAAAATGCAAATATGGCGAAAATTTTGAAAATTTTGCAATTTTCAAACTTTGAATTTTTATTCCCTTAAAACAGAGAAATATGTCACACAAAATAGTTAAAAAATAACATTTCTCACATGTCTACTTTACATCAGCACAATTTTGGAATCAAATTTTTTTTTTCTTAGGAAATTATAACGGTTAAAAGTTGACCAGCGATTTCTCATTTTTACAACAAAATTTACAAAGCCATTTTTTTTAGGGACCAGATAAAGTTGTTGTGCAATTTCTCCTGAGTACGCCAATACCCCATAAGTGGGGGAAAACCACTGTCTGTGCGCACAGCAGAGCTCATAAGGGAAGGAGCGCCGTTTGACTTTTTCAAACTAAAATTGGCTGGAATTGAGATTGGATGCCATGTCGCGTTTGGAGAGCCCCTGATGCGCCTAAACAGTGGAAACCCCCCACAAGTGACACCATTTTGGAAACTAGACCCCCTAAGGTACTTATCTAGATCTGTTGTGAGCACTTTGAACCCTCAAGTGTTTCACAAAAGTTTATAAAGCCTGGGTGTGAAAAAAAAAACTATTTTCCACAAAAATGATTTTTTAGTCCCAAATTTTTGATTTTTCCCAAGGAAATTGGACCCCAAAAGTTGTTGGCCAATTTGTCCTGAGTACGCTGATACCCAATATGTGGGGGGGGAAACTGTTTGGGCGCACGGCAGGGCTTGGAAAGGAAGTAGAAACGTTTTGGAATGCAGACGCTGATGGGGGTCATGTTCCGTTTGCAGTGCCCCAGATGAGCCTAAACAGTAGAAACCCCCCACAAGTGACCACATTTTGGAAACTAGACCCCTAAGGAACTTATCTAGAGCTTTGGTGAGCACTTTGAACCCAAAAGTGCTTCACACAAGTTTATAATGCCCGGGCATGAAAATAAAAAATCCTATTTTTTTCCCACAAAAATTATTTTTAGTCACTAATTTTTTATTTTCCCAAGGGTAACAGGAGAAATTGGACCACAAAAGTTGTTGTCCAATTTGTCCTGAGTACGCTGATACCCGATATGTGGGGGGGAACCACTGTTTGGGCGCACGGCAGAGCTCGGAATGGAAGGAGCACCATTTGACTTTCCAACCAAAATTGGCTGGAATTGAGATTGGACGCCATGTTGCATTTGGAGAGCCCCTGATGTGCCTAAACAGTGGAAACCCCCCACAAGTGACCCCATTTGGGAAACTAGACCCCCTAAGGAACTTATCTAGATCTTTGGTGAGCAATTTGAACCCCCAAGTGCTTCACACAAGTTTATAGCGTAGAGCCGTAAAATTAAAAAATCATATTTTTTCCACAAAAATGATCTTTTCACCCCAATTTTTATTTTCCCAAAGGTAACAAGACTCCAAAAGTTATTGTGCAATTTGTCCTGAGTACGCTGATACCCCATATGTGGGGGTAAACCACTGTTTGGGTGCATGGCAGAGTCTGGAAGGGAAGGAGCGCCATTTGACTTTTTCAACGCAGAATTGGCTGGATGCCATGTCATGTTTGGAGAGCTCCTGATCTGCCTAAACAGTGGAAACCCCCTACAAATGACACAATTTTGGAAACTAGACCCCTCAAGGAACTTATCCAGATGTGTGATGAGCACTTTGAACCCCAAGTGCTTCACAGAAGTTTGTAACGTACAGCCGTAAAATAAAAAATCATTTTTTTTTTTTACAAAAATCATTTTTTTCGCCCCCAATATTTTATTTTCACAAGGGTAACAGAAGAAATTGGAACCCAAAAGTTGTTGTCCAATTTGTCCTGAGTACGCTGATACCCAATATGTGGGAGAAAACTACTGTATGGGCGCACGTCAGGGCTCGGAAGGGAAGTAGTGACGTTTTGAATTGCAGACTTTGATGGAATGCTCTGGGGGCGTCATGTCGCATTTGGAGAGCCCCTGATGCACCTAAACAGTGGAAACCCCCACAAGTGACCCCATTTTGGAAAATAGACCCCACAAGGAACTTATCTAGATGTGTGGTGAGCACTTTGAACCCCGAAATGCTTCACAGAAGTTTATAATGTACAGCCGTAAAAATAAAAAATATATTTTTTTTACAAAAATATTTTTTTTCGCCCCAATATTTTATTTTCACAAGGGTAACAGGAGAAATTGGACCCCAAAAGTTGTTGTCCAATTTGTCCTGAGTACGCGGATACCCAATATGTGGGAGAAAACTACTGTATGGGTACACGTTGGGGCTCGGAAGGGAAGTAGTGACGTTTGGATTGTAGACTTTGATGGAATGGTCTGGGGGCGTCATGTCGCATTTGGAGAGCCCCTGATCAAGGTTCAGGCCATCTGTGATTGGGTTCAACCTACTTCATTGAAGACTCTTCAGAGATTTTTGGGTTTTGCCAATTTTTATCGTAAATTTATTGGTAATTTCTCCGGTATTGTTAAACCATTGACTGATTTGACCAAAAAGGGTTCCGATGTGGTGAATTGGCCTCCTGAGGCAGTTTCTGCATTTCAGGAACTTAAGCAGAGATTCATTTCTGCTCCTGTTCTACGGCAGCCTGATGTTTCTCTGCCGTTTCAGGTGGAGGTTGATGCCTCTGAGATTGGGGCAGGTGCCGTTTTGTCCCAAAGGGATCCAGAGACATCTAAGAGTAACCCTTGTGCCTTTTTCTCTCGAAAATTTTCTCCAACTGAACGTAATTATGACGTGGGTAATCGGGAGTTATTGGCCATGAAGTGGGCCTTTGAAGAGTGGAGACATTGGCTGGAAGGAGCCAAACATCAGGTGGTGGTCCTCACGGACCATAAGAACCTGGTTTATCTCGAATCAGCCAAGCGACTTAATCCTAGACAGGCCAGGTGGGCCTTGTTTTTCACACGTTTTAATTTTGTGGTTTCTTTTCTTCCGGGCAGTAAGAATGTCAAGGCGGATGCCCTCTCGAGGAGTTTCTTTGCGGATTCTCCTGAGTTATCTGATCCTGCTGTTATTTTGAAAGTGGGTGTAGTTCTTTCCGCCATCTCGCCCAATTTGAGACTGGCTCTGGAAGGGTGTAAGGAGGATAAAGCTGAGCGCTGCCCTGTTGGGAAATTGTTTGTCCCAGACCAGTGGAAAAAGAGTGTGATGTCTGAGATTCATTGCTCCACGTTGGCTGGTCATCCCGGGATTTTTGGTACCAGAGACTTAGTAAGTCGCTCCTTTTGGTGGCCTACTTTGTCTCGTGACGTCAGGGACTTTGTGCAGTCCTGTGGGACTTGCTCTCATTCCAAGCCTTGCTCTCGTTCTAGTGGTTTGTTAATGCCATTACCTGTACCCAAGAGGCCATGGACCCATATTTCTATGGATTTTATTTCCGACCTTCCTGTCTCTCAGAGAATGACCGTTATTTGGGTAATCTGTGATAGGTTTTCCAAGATGATACATCTTGTGCCAGTTGTCTTCCTCCTCCGAATTGGTGCCTTTGTTCTTTCAGCACGTTGTTCGGTTACATAGCATTCCGGAGAACATTGTGTCTGACAGAGGAGTCCAGTTTGTTTCATGATTTTGGAGGACATTTTGTTCTAAACTTGGTGTTCAGTTGTCTTTCTCCTCTGCATTTCACCCTCAGACCAATGGACAAACCGAGAGAACAAACCAGACCTTGGAGACTTACTTGAGATGTTTTGTGTCTGCTGATTAAGATGACAGGGTCTCTTTTTTGCCTTTGGCTGAGTTTGCTCTTAATAATAGAGCTATCTCTGCCACCTTGATGTCTCCATTTTTCTGCAATTCTGGGTTTCACCCTCGATTTTCTTCAGGCCAGCGGAGGCTTCTGTCTATCCGGGGGTTGACTCTATTGTGCAGCGTATGCAGCAGATTTGGTACCAGGTGGTGGAGAATTTGTCTCTCTCTCAGGAGAAGGCCCAGCTGTTTGCCAACCGGCATAGGACTGATGGTCCTCGTTTAAAAGTGGGGGACTTGGTTTGGTTGTCCTCAAGGAATATCCCTATGAAGGTTGCATCTCCAAAATTTAAGCCAAGGTTCATTGGACCTTATAAGATCATGGAAATTATTAATCCGGTTTCCATCCGTTTGCTTCTTCCAGGGACATTTAAGATCCATAACGTGTTCCACAAGTCCTTATTGAAGAGGTTTGTCGAGCCAGTGGTTCCTATGGCTGCGCCTCCCGACCCTGTTTTGGTTGAGGGCAATTTGGAGTATGTGGTTGAGAAAATATTGGATTCTCGTTTTGCTAGACGGAAATTCCAGTATTTGGTTAAGTGGAGAGGTTATGGTCAGGAGGACAATTCATCAAGCTCATCCTGATTGGCCTGGTTGCGCTGGTGAGGGTTCGGTGACCCCTCCTCAAGGGGGGGGTACTGTTGTGAATACGCTGGAGGCGACTTCGGAGCTGGGGCTCCCTCCGGTGGTTGCTGAGGGTAATGAACTAATTGCAGAATGGCTTTCAGCTGGATCCGAATGGTCTGATATAAGTGATCTGAACTCCCAGCAGCCTTGCCGGTAATCAATTGTTCCTCCTAGTCTTGCTTCGAGCACAGCTCGCTTCCCTGCTCTCATTCAGATAAGTGTTTGCTGTTTTTTTTTCCTGTGTTGGATTTTCACTGCTGGTTTGCTGCTTGCAGTGGACTGCAGCCTGTCCCTTTTGGGGGTCTGGCGCTGCAATTGTGCTCAGTTTGTGTTGGCACTTTTGCTTTGTTTCTTTGTCACTTTTTGTTTGCTGAATTGTGGTTTGTTACACCAGGGATCTGATTTAGGTGGTTGAGATCGTGTGATCTGATTTTTTGTTAATCAGAAGTGTTGGTATTTTTGTCAGGGTTTTGTTGGATTGCAGTCAGAATTCTTTCCTATACTTTTCTATCTAGACAGATTGGGCCCCAGCGTTTGCTCATTCTATTTTCTGTCTGCGCCCGTGTTTTCTTCTTGTCTAACCGCCATTACATGTTTGGGGGCTTCCTATTTCTTTGGGGACTCTGCTCCGGGGAAGATAGCTTTCATCTTTCTGCCTTTAGGTGTAGTTATCTCTCCGGCTGTGACGAGGCGTCTAGGATCACCGTAGATGCGCTCCACGGCTACTTCTAGTGTGGCGGGTAGTTTAGGTTACTGCAATCCAATAGGTTCCAGCCTCTCTGGTGTATTACTGCTTTTGCTTTTTTTTGCAATTTCTCCTCAGCTACCGAAACATAACATTAAACCTTTTGAGCCGGCAAAGTGTTGGGCTTTGTTATATTTATAGGACATTGGAGGGACAGCCGCTGAGGAGTGGGGGCATCAATGTTGAATTAATAGGGTGCCATGCTCCGCTCACGGGCAGAATTCAGTGAGTGAGGCCAGATTAGCGCTCTCTGAGAAGAGTCACATTACTAATATATGCTCTATGTATCTTGTTATATATAATATTATGGGTATTATTGTGCTATTCACCCCCCAGAGCTGTAGATACAGTACAGACCAAAAGTTTGGACACACCTTCTCATTCAATGATTTTTCTGTATTTTCATGACAATGAAAATTGTAGAATCACACTGAAGGCATCAAAACTATGAATTAACACATGTGGAATTATACATTACACTTTACAAAAAAGTGTGAAACAACTGAAAATATGTCTTATATTCTAGGTTCTTCAAAGTAGCCACCTTTTGCTTTGATTACTGCTTTGCACGCAGAAAAGGTGAACGGATGGATTCTACATGTCTGGTTCCCACCGTGAAGCATGGAGGAGGAGGTGTGATGGTGTGGGGGTGCTTTGCTGGTGACACTACAACCCCATCACAGAAAAAAACAGAAAATGTACCAGGGTGCCAAAAAAATGCAGTAGCTCACACAGCATTGGTGACATATGCATTGTAAAATTTGGGTTGGGGGGGTCTCATATTTACCGTCTGTTTTCCTGGCGCTCCATGCTGCGGATCCTGGCTGCGTCTCTCTGGTGGCTGCGTCTCTCTGGTGGCTGCGTCTCTCTGGTGGCTGCGTCTCTCTGGTGGCTGCGTCTCTCTGGTGGCTGCGTCTCTCTGGTGGCTGCGTCTCTCTGGTTGTGGCTCTGGCTCTTGGTCATGTGCATGTGTCTGATGTCCCACTGCATGCTTTTTTTGTTTGCTGACAGCTGGTATCTGTTTGCTGTGGGCTGGTATCTCAATTAAAAAACTGGATGCGGCCACCGGATCTGGCTCTTGCCGGATGCGGCGCATTGCAGCGTCCATAGACTTTCATTGTAAAAAAAGCCGGAAGCGCCGGATCCGGCGCTTCCGGCTTTTTCGCCGCAGACAAAAAACGTGACATGCAACGTTTTTGCCAGACGCCGGACGGCGACCAGACACCGCATCCGGCAAAAACCGGACGCGCCACAGGGACATGCTGCGCCATCCGGCACTAATGTTAGTCAATGGAAAAAAAAACCGCATCCGGCATTGCATTACGCCGGATGCGGTTGGACAAAAAAATGCCGGGGGGCGCCGTCAGGCGCAAAACGGATGTGTGAAAGAGGCCTAACAGGACACAGTCTTTGTTACAGCGGCTCTGTGAGTTAACAGAGATTGCTTATTCCGCCATATAGTGCTACGGCATTTACATCTGCGACTCTGCGGGATAACAGAATTCGCTTATACCGCCTATTTACGCCATCTTACTAGCAGCAGGATCTGCCTGCACGGTGGACCCCAGGCTGCGAACACACCTCTCCTTAATATCTATTAGGTGCGTTACGCAAGCCCTTAACACACAGGCTCCAAAATTCCCCATTCCCAGCACTCAGGAATACACTTCTTAGGCTGGCAATAAAACACCAACATATTAGTAAAATTTCAAAAAACTTCTAGCAAATAAACAGATATAAAGTCTGAAGCATATAAAATTTGAGGAATCTAAAATCAAATCAAAATGAGAATCAGCTTAGTACAGCTCATGATATCACATGAATATCAAATCCTCCAGCAAGAACACATCAAATTGATAGGGGCGAGACCACCCGTCAAATTCAGTTTGATGACTAATATGTCTCCTATACTACTGGTGTGTATATATATATATATACTGTATATCTGTGTGTTGTGTGTCAGTGTATGACAATTGTAAAGGTGGTCTAAATAAAATTCTGATTTTAATATATTACGGTAGGTCCCTGTATGATCTTCTCTTTACCTCCTACAGACAAAATGGGGGAAACGAAACACTTTTATTAATCAGTTATTTCTTATTACAGTAAAATGTCCCCAGTCCCTCTTCCCTTCCCCCAATCCAGAATGCTAGGGTGGGATTATCTCTCCAGAGACCCCTGTACAGGAATATTCGGGCCCCAGCCCCATTATACAGGAGAATAGCGCGATCTCCATAGTTCTTACACAGGACACAGAGATCAGACAAGGTCTCATATTCAGGCAGTTTCTATTTTACTCTGACCCTCTTTATATGGCCGGGATCACACATGCGAGTAAGTCGTCCGACACTCGCATGTGAAATCCCAGCTCTGGCGCCGGCACTCGGGAGTGGAGCGAGCGGCTGCATGTAGTTCTATGCAGCCGCGCGCTCCACTCCTGAGTGCCGGCACCTGAGCTGGGATTTCACATGCGAGTGTCGGACGACTTACTCGCATGTGTGATCCCGGCCTTTGACCGAGATCAGAGTCTCATTATACCGAGGAGAGAAGCTCCAGTGACAAATTCCCCGTCAGTGTACAGAGAGGGGTCTTTGACTGAAGCTGGGGGTACACGGGTGTATACAGCGTACACAGAGTGGTCTGTGACCGAAGCTGGGGGTATACGGGTGTATACAGCGTACAGAGGGGTCTGTGACTGAAGCTGGGGGTACACGGGTGTATACAGCGTACACAGAGGGGTCTGTGACCGAAGCTGGGGGTATACGGGTATATACAGCGTACACAGAGGGGTCTGCGACCAAAGCTGGGGGGATACAGTGTACAGAGAGGGGTTTGCACATACGCGGCTCCGCTCCATACACCTCGTACACACACGGCTCTGCTCCGTACACCTCGTACACACACGGCTCTGCTCCGTACACCTCGTACACACACGGCTCTGCTCCGTACACCTCGTACACACACGGCTCTGCTCCGTACACCTCGTACACACACGGCTCTGCTCCGTACACCTCGTACACACACGGCTCCGCTCCGTACACCTCGTACACACACGGCTCCGCTCCGTACACCTCGTACACACACGGCTCCGCTCCGTACACCTCGTACACACACGGCTCCGCTCCGTACACCTCGTACACACACGGCTCCGCTCCGTACACCTCGTACACACACGGCTCCGCTCCGTACACCTCGTACACACACGGCTCCGCTCCGTACACCTCGTACACACACGGCTCCGCTCCGTACACCTCGTACACACACGGCTCCGCTCCGTACACCTCGTACACACACGGCTCCGCTCCGTACACCTCGTACACACACGGCTCCGCTCCGTACACCTCGTACACACACGGCTCCGCTCCGTACACCTCGTACACACACGGCTCCGCTCCGTACACCTCGTACACACACGGCTCCGCTCCGTACACCTCGTACACACACGGCTCCGCTCCGTACACCTCGTACACACACGGCTCCGCTCCGAACACCTCGTACACACACGGCTCCGCTCCGTACACCTCGTACACACACGGCTCCGCTCCGTACACCTCGTACACACACGGCTCCGCTCCGTACACCTCGTACACACACGGCTCCGCTCCGTACACCTCGTACACACACGGCTCCGCTCCGAACACCTCGTACACACACGGCTCCGCTCCGTACACCTCGTACACACACGGCTCCGCTCCGTACACCTCGTACACACACGGCTCCGCTCCGAACACCTCGTACACACACGGCTCCGCTCCGTACACCTCGTACACACACGGCTCCGCTCCGTACACCTCGTACACACACGGCTCCGCTCCGAACACCTCGTACACACACGGCTCCGCTCCGTACACCTCGTACACACACGGCTCCGCTCCGTACACCTCGTACACACACGGCTCCGCTCCGTACACCTCGTACACACACGGCTCCTCTCCGTACACCTCGTACACACACGGCTCCGCTCCGTACACCTCGTACACACACGGCTCCGCTCCGAACACCTCGTACACACACGGCTCCGCTCCGTACACCTCGTACACACACGGCTCCGCTCCGTACACCTCGTACACACACGGCTCCGCTCCGTACACCTCGTACACACACGGCTCCGCTCCGTACACCTC
>JARQOD010005546.1:0-47399 GCA_033576555.1 Oophaga sylvatica
AAAAGAAGGGGTGTAAAGTGCTGACCTATGGGGTGGCGTTGGCAGTGACGGAGCGGGTTTTATAAGTGTATTGCCTGGCTGCGGCCCGGAGTAGTTATAATTCCCTCACTGCAGCGTGCCCAATAGCCAGCACACATCCAAGCGGCCCGTCTGGCGACTAATTATCCTAGGTGCAGTTCCCTGACTGACCTGAGGGTAAGGGGGCGCCAGAGAGCTGCAAGTTCCTAAGTGGAAGTGGGATAATTATAAATCCCTGCAGATTATTCCTGACACATTGGGTCGGACAGCAGCAGCCGTCGTGTGTGTGCCGAGTTTTCGTCACATTTGTGGCAACGGAGGGATCACAAGCCGTGATACCCCGGGTTACCGTGTGGCGGACTGTGTGCCGTTCATCACAATTAGATTCCCATTATTGTCTATGGAAGGATCTGCACATGGTTGGAACAAAGAGGCCTCCCGCGGTGAGGAGGGAAAATCACTCACTGGCATCTCAGGTTACACTGAGTGCAGGCTGGGAGGGTTGCAGTGACAGGGCTGCAATGTGTGACGAGAGGGGGGTCGCTTGGCTCTGTGCTGCAGGAAATCCTTCTAGAAAGTGTAGAGGATGGAAGATTCTGGAATCTTCCGGAAAAGTCATACATGATATTTTCACCTTATCGTTACACCTCCCCCTTTTAGTGGGCGCTAAGAATCCATGACCTGTCGGTAATCCGCCATGCGCACCTCTGCGGGTTCGCCCCGGCGGGACAACCCATCAGCATTTCCATGTTCGCTGCCTTTTTTGTGTTGTACGGTAAAGTCATACTGCTGGAGGGCAAGGCTCCAGTGTAGCAACCTTCCGTTGGTTCCGGACACTGTGTGCAGCCAGCTCAGAGGGTTGTGGTCGGTTACCACCGTGAAGGTGGGCCCGTACAGGTAGGACAGCAAACGTTGCATGGCCAGGCACTCCTTCTCGATGGTGGAGTATGCCACTTCCCTCGGCAGAAGTTTCCGGCTCAGGTACAACACTGGGTGCTCTTGGTTCCCCGAGTCCACCTGGCTGAGTATAGCACCGAGGCCAAACTCGCTGGCGTCGGTCTGTACCAGGAATGGTCGACTGCTTTCAACACTGGGGAGCTGCACAGGGCTGTTTTCAAAGCTTGGAAGGCCGCCTCACAGTCATCTGTCCAGTTGACTGGGGTAGATTCCGCTTGGTGAGGTCCGTGAAGGGTTTTGCAAGAGTGCTATAGTTATGTACGAACCGCCTATAGTACACTGCAGTGGTCAAGAAGGACATCACCTGTTTTTTGGTCCTGGGGTTGGGCCAGGACACGATCGCGTCCACTTTTTCTGGCTCTGGACTCATGGAACCCCTGCCTACCCGGTGTCCCAGGTAGTGGACCTTGCTCATGCCTATTTGGCACTTTCCCGGCTTGATGGTCAGACCTGCCTGGTGAATACGCTTGAGCACCTCCTGGAGATGCTGAAGGTGTTCCTCCCAGATGGAACTGAAAACGCAATGTTGTCCAGGTACATCACGGCGTACTTCTCCAGTCCCTGAAGCAGGTGGTTGACCATCCGCTGGAAAGTGGCAGGGAAGGTCATTTTTCATGCCGAACAGCATGACCGTGGACTCGTACAGTCCAAAGGGGGTGATAAAGGTGGATCTCTCCTGCGCCTCAGGGATCAGGGGAATCTTCCAGTATCCCCGACTCAAATCCATGATGGATATGTACTTCGCCAACCACTCAAGCAGATTCACGATGCGCGACATCGGGTGTGCATCAGAGCTGGTGATGGCATTGAGCCCCCTGTAGTCCACGCAGAACTGGTGGTCCGTTCCTTTTTGGGCACGAGAACTACAGGTGAGGCCCAGGCGCTTTTGTACCGTTGAATCACCCCCAGCTGTAACATCTCATCCATCTCTTGGCACATAACCTGCTGCACCTCCTCAGAGATCCGATAAGGTGTTCGCCGTAGTGGGGCATGATTCCCTGTGTCCACCTCGTGAACCACCATCTTCGTCCGTCCTGGTCGTTTGGAGAACACGGCCCGGAAGAGTTCCAGGGTGGCCAGCAACTGCGACCACTGTGGTACGGTTAGTGAGGCACTTACCTCCATGTCCTCAATGGACCCGTTGGCCTTGGCTTGGGCCAGCATGTCCAGGAGGGGGTCTTCCTCCCCGTCTTCGGACAGGTTGCAGACCGGTAGGACACAGGCTTCACTTTCGTGATGAGCTTTCATCATGTTGACGTGAAAGGCCTTGCGCCTACCCCAAGCGTGGTCAAGCGTGAACACGTAGGTGACTGGGTTGAGCTGTTGGTGCACGACGTACGGGCCTTCCCAGGCTGCCTGAAGCTTATCCTTTGGTGCGGGGACCAGCACCCACACTTTTTGACCCCCCCTGGACCTACGTCCGCTCCCGGGCGTTCTGGTCGTACCAGTGCTTCTGGTCAGCCTGAGCCTGCGTCATGTTGTCATGCACCAACTGCGTCAAGGTCTGCACCTTGTCGTGGAAGCGCATGACGTACTCCACGATGGACACTTCTGTGGGGTTTGGCTCATCTTCCCAGGATTCTCTTACCAACCCAAGGGGTCCCCGGACTCGCCTGTCGTACAGGAGCTCGAAGGGGGAGAACCCCGTCGAGGCCTGCGGATTTTCTCTGTAGGCAAATAGCAGGTGTGGGAGGTACCGCTCCCAGTCACGTCCCTGGGTCTCAACCAGCATGTGGAGCATCTGTTTGAGGGTACCGTTAAAGCGCTCACACAAGCCATTGGTCTGTGGGTGATACGTGCTCGATACCAGACTCCTCACCTGTATTCTCTTACAGAGAGCCTCCATTAGGCGAGACATAAATTGGATTCCTTGATCGGTAAGCATCTCCCTGGGAAATCCTACCTGTGAAAAGATGGTCACCAGTGCATCTGCCACCTTATGTGCCCTAGTTGAGGACAGAGCCACTGCCTCCCGGTGCCGGGTAGCGTAGTCTACCACAGTAAGGATGTATTGCTTTCCAGAGTTGCTGGGGATGGCCAGCGGACCCACAATGTCCACCGCGATTCTCTGGAAAGGCTCCTCTATCACTGGCAACGGGATCAGGGGAGCCTTAAGAGCAGGCCCCGCCTTCACCACTCTTTGACAGATGATACAGGAGCGGCAGTGATTTGTTACATCTGTCCCCATCTTGGGCCAATAGAAGTGTTGAGACAGCCGTGCCTTAGTTTTGCTGATCCCCAAGTGTCCAGCGAGTGGAATTTCATGGGCAATCCGCAACAACTCACCTCGAAATTGATAGGGGACGACCAGCTGTCTTTCCCTCAGCCACTCCTTTTGGGAATCTCCCGGTACTGTCTCGCAGTACAACCTTCCTCATTCCCAGAACACCCTCTCATTATCAGTCACGGAGGTGGGCGTCTCAGCGAGGTGTCTCAAGTTCTCCAGGCTCGCATCTGAGTGCAGAGCGGCCTGGAACTCCTGGCTGGAGGCAGCCAGAAGTGTCGTCAGGGTTCCTTCCTCACTGGGACCTGCTCTGGGTCCACCTCTGGTTCAGTCACTCCTGTAGCGGATGAGGGTCCAGAAGGAAGGGCGCTACCTGCGATCCGGGCACTCTGACTGCGGGTGACAGCGGCTACGTATGCTGTTTCCCCAATGAATTCTACAGACCCATCAGCCTGCGCTGCTATGGGTTCTACTTCCCCATTCACCCCAACACTTCAGGAGCCGTGCTATTTATGGGCCAGTTAACTTCCTCGGTGGCACTGGTCAGTGGTATGGCATCACCTTCCTCACGGTTCCCATGCACCTCCCCATTTCCTTGAGAACCTTCGCTTGCTCCTGCTAGGGGTTCCTCAGCCGTGTCACTCCGCAGAGTGACGTGGCTGAGCACTCCTGTACCTGTGGACACATCTACCGGTTCAGAAGAATGGTTATCAGGTTCAGTGGGCACAGATACATCGTTATCAGCATCATTCCTTGGGAAAAAATGGTTATTTGTTGCATCATTACTCATCAAAGCATTGGCTGGTAACACATTCAGTTTCCCATCACCATCATCATCATCAGGGTCAACGTTACCCTTATTATCAGATTGGGGAGAGGTGTCAGGGACATAGTATGCAACCATCCTCCCCAAATCAGTCCCCAATAAAACATCAGTGGGCAGGTTTTCGGACACCCCCACTACCTTCACCCCGCTCCCGGAACCCCAGTTAATGAAAACCCAGGCCATCGGCAAGGGGCAGCGGACGCCCCAATCCCGGTGACAGTTAGGGTTTTCCCTGGAATCAACTCTTCAGGGGCCATCAGTTCGGGTCAGATGAGGGTTCATTCAGCCCTGGTGTCCTTGAGGCCTGTAGCGAGACGGCCCCCAAACACGGACGTGCTGCACGTTGTCATCGACCATCCCAACTACCCCACCCACCAAAAGAACAGAGGCGTTGGGCCCAGAGGCCTTGGCTGGGAGGTTCTTCTGCCTCTCCGGACAGGTGGCGCTGATATGTCCAGTCCTTTTACAGGAGAAACACTGGCGAGAGTCTGATGAAGGCCTGGCGTTGGCAAATGGGGCAGGGCCTCCAGTCTGTCGGCTGGCAGGGGCACTGGGGTTGGTTGCAGTCTTACCCCCTCTCCAGCTGTCGGTGACTGGCCTCCGCTCCTTGGTTTTCCGGTTGGCCTCATAGTTGTCGGCGAGCTGCGCTGCTTTGTCCGCATCCTCTGGTTCTCTGTCCATCACGAACTGTCGCACCTTGGCTGGGCAAAGATGCAGGAACTGGTCCTTGACCATCAGGTTCTTCAGCTGCTCAAAGGTGGTCGTTGACTGTCCTTGGATCCATTGGTCAAAGTGGGTCCTAAGTCCATGCACCACATCGCTGTAACTGTCGTGTGGGCCACGTTGGAGGTTCTGGAATTTTCTACGGTAAATCTCAGGAGTTAGCTGGTACTTCTTTACCAGGGCCTGCTTGATGGCCTCATAGTCACCATCTTGTTCTGCAGGGAGTGAAGCAAACGCCTCCAGAGCTTTGCCTTTTATCCCAAAGGGGTCAAGTACCTGGCCCATTGGTCCTCAGGCAGCTGGTACTGTCTACAAGCTTTGTCAAAGGCCCGCAGGAAAGTATCCAAGTCCCCGTCTTTTTCCATCGTGGGAAAGTGCTCTGGCCGCGGCCTCGGGCTCTGAGCGCTGCTGGGCTCACTGCTCCGAGCCATGGAGGGTATCCCTCCAAGCTGGATCATCTCCAGTTCATGGGCTCTCTGGGCTTCTCGCTCAGCCCTCGCTGCTCGGCCTCTTGCTTGGCTTGACTCTCGGCTCTCTCATGGGTTTGCTGGATCAGCTGCAGACGTCTGTCCTGGTCATCTGGGGAGCATTGTTGCAGAGCCAACTGCAGAAAGCTGTCCGTGCTTTGGCTGGTCCCAGCCCCCACTGGGCTCTGGGCACTGTCCTGACTCTCTTCCCATTGCACCAGATCCTTGGCCATTTGTTCTTTGTTTTTGCCTGTATGGGCAATCTGCTTCGATGTGCATAGGGCGATAAGAGTGTCTTTGGACTGCTTCCTATAATAGGCTGCTCCCAGCTTGACCATGGTTGCCAAATAAAAGATAGAATAGATAACGAAGAGAAAGGGAGGGGATAATCACAAGTACACACAATTGTCTCAGGACTACTAAACACTGAGTTTGTTCTCCAAAACTTTTGCTGCAGGGTTCCCGGAAGAACCGTGCAAGTTTTTTAGTGAGAGGAATGATTGCTTAGACCAGATCACTAATGCTCTATAATCCCACCGCTGCCACCAATGTGATGAATAACGGCACGGAGGCCCGGGGAAATCACGGATTATGATCCCAACGCTGCCACCAATATGTCATGAACGGCACATGGGGGCCCGGGGTAGTCACGGATTATGATCCCACCGCTGCCACCAATATGTAACGATCTGCAGGGATATATATTTATCCCACTTTCTTGTTCCGCTTAGGAACTTGCAGCTCTCCGGCGCCCCCCTTATTCTCAGGTCAGTCAGGGAACTGCACCTAGGATAATTAGTCGCCGGACGGGCCGCTTGGACGTGTGCTAGCTATTGGGAACGCTGCAGTGAGGGAATTATAACTACTCCTAGCCGCAGCCAGGCAATACACTTATAAAACCCGCACCGTCGCTGCCAGCTATAACCTAAGCCCCAGCACACACACACTCGCTGCCACCAGCCTCTGGGTCTAGAATGTGGGACAGAGGCCACCCCAATTTAGTAGCGTAGTAAACTTCAGGCACGTGCAAATTCGTTATAGAGCATAGAGACGAACTAGTAATTTTATATTTTACTCCAAAAAGAGAGGCAGTGTTTCTAAAAGTTTTAAAAAAAGATTTTACAAGGTGAGACAATTAAAATATGTACAAGCAATTAAAATAAAACAGGGTTAAAGAAGAAAACACTCACATGGTACTTAGATCATTCCGGCAAAACCATGCTGGGGGAGGAGCCACACGTCGTTCATTTGGGATCCTACTGGCAAGGCATCCCAGGCTAGAATGACCAGGGGGGCTCAGTTGCCGATTTATACATCTTTGCTTGTGACATCACTGAAGGGGCTGGCTTGTGACAGTCCTCTCCCTTGCTGTCACAGTTACAATCTGGCTAAAAGACTTAATCATAACTCGCAGAGGGTACCCCGTATAGAAACACACATAGAATCATCTTACCCAGCGGGTCGCCAGCATTCATCCACAACCAAACATTGAGTACCTATTTCACACAGTTTACGAGAAATCCGTTTCTCGGATTCTGATGGGGCTAGAACTTAGCCAGAACCACTGTAATAACGCCTGATCGGAGCACGTTGCAGAACTGTAGCTTCCGTCTTTTTATCATAAACCCGCAGTGTTTTATGACCAAATGATTAGATTCCCATTATTGTCTATGGAAGGATCTGCACATGGTTGGAACAAAGAGGCACCCCGCGGTGAGGAGAGAAAATCACGCACTGGTATCTCAGGTTACACTGAGTGTGTGAGCAGGCTGGGAGGCTGCAGGCACATGGCTGCAATGTGTGACAAGAGGGGGGAAGAGAGGGGGTCGCTTGGCTCTGTGCTGCTAGGAATCCTTCTAGAGAGTGTAGAGGATGGAAGATTCTGGAATGTGCTGTGTGGTGGTTGTACTATGCTCCCTGTGTATGCTCTGTGCTGTGTGGTGGTTGTACTGTGCTCCCTGCATATTCTCTGTGCCCTGTGGTGGTTGTACTGTGCTCCCTGTATATGCTCTGTGCCCTGTGGTGGTTGTACTATGCTCCCTGTATATGCCCTGTGCCCTGTGGTGGTTGTATTGAGCTCCTGTATATGCTCTGTGCCGTGTGGTGGATGTACTGTTCTCCCTGTATATGCTCTGTGCCGTGTGGTGGTTGTACTGTGTTCCCTGTATATGCTCTGTGCCCTGTGGTGGTTGTACTATGCTCCGTGTATATGCCCTGTGCCGTGTGGTGGTTGTACTGAGCTCCCTGTATATGCCCTGTGCCGTGTTGTGGTTGTACTGTGCTCCCTGTATATGCTATGTGCCCTGTGGTGGTTGTACTGTGCTCCCTGTATATGCTCTGTGCCGTGTGGTGGTTGTACTGTGCTCCCTGTATATGCTCTGTGCCGTGTGGTGGTTGTACTGTGCCCGCTGTATATGCTCGGTGCCGTGTGGTGGTTGTACTGTGCTCCCTGTATATGCCCTGTGCCGTGTGGTGGTTGTACTGAGCTCCCTGTATATGCTCTGTGCAGTGTGGTGGTTGTACTGTGCTCCCTATATATGCTCTGCCGTGTGGTGGTTGTACTGTTCTCCCTGTATATGCTCTGTGCCGTGTGATGGTTGTACTGTGCTCGCTGTATATGCTCTGTGCCCTGTGGTGGTTGTACTGTGCCCCCTTTATAAGCAGTGTGGTGGTTGTACTGAGCTCCCTGTATATGCTCTGTGCTGTGTGGTGGTTGTACTGTGCTCCCTGTATGTGCTCTGTGGTGGTTGTACTGTGCGCCCTGTATATGCTTTGTGCCGTGTGATGGTTGTACTGTGCTCCCTGTATATGCTCTGTGCTCTGTGGGGGTTGTACTGTGCGCCCTGTATGTGCTATGTATATCCTGCTTTCCAGGTCCGGTTTGGAACTCGCAGCTCTCTGGCGTCCCCCTTACCTCCAGGTCAGTCAGGGAACTGCACCTAGGATAAGTAGCCGCCGGACTGGCCGCCTGGACGTATACTGGCTGTTAGGCAAGCTGCAATGAGGGGACTATAACTACTCCCAGCCGCAGCCAGGCAATATTTTTATAAAACCTGCTCCGTCACTACCAGCTTTACCCAATAAATCCAATACACACTTGCTGCCACCAGCTTCTGGTTCTAGAATGTGGGGCAGGGGCCACCCCAATTTAGTAGCGTAATTCCCTTCAGAGGACGTGACAGTATGTTATAGAGCAAGAAGAAACGAAACTAGTAATTTTATATATTTTACTCCAAAAAGGTAGGCAATGTTTACAAAAGGTATAAAAACATATTACAAAATGAGACAATTGAAAATATGTACAAGACAAATACAAAATAAAAAGGATGAAAGGAAGAAACACTTACAGTTGCTTAAGTCATTTCAGGCAGACCATGTGGTTGGGCGATGGACGATACATCACAATGCATCGCAAGAACCTCTCTGTAATTGGGTTTCCCAGACAAAGACTCCTGCCAACTGAGCTCCCACAATCTTTTAACCCCTGGTCGTGACATCACTGAAGTGGGTGGAGCTATGGAAGCACTCCTCTTTTCTCAGAGGGGCTAACTCGTGCTGAAAACTCATAAGTATCATATCTCGGGGAGGAAACCTTGTAAGGCGATAAACAACGTATCATCTTACTCAGCATGATGTTGGCGTTCATTTAAGTTCAAACACGAAGTACCTGTATGAGCCGCTTCAGTAGGAATCCATTTCTTGGATTCTGCTGGTGCTAGAGCTTAGGCAAAGGCGCTGGTGTGTAGCTTTAACATCGGCGGTCCTAAATATGCAATTTTTATATCTCTTGTCACTGAACAGAACACAGTTGTTCCATCTTTAAGAACGCCCACGGAATCACATGGTGGACACAAGGAACTGGTCTCTGCTAATTAACACATTCCTGAGGGAGGAGTAGAGGGGTTTAGTATTAGGAGTAGGAGGGGTTCAAAGGGGGGGTCAAAAGCCCGTAGCACGTGTAGCAGAGCTATGAACCTTCTAGAATTATACTCAGAATATGGCATATTTATATTATCGTGACACTCTCGGTGTCTCCAGGCATGGTTGTACTCTGCATTCATTATCTGCTGTCTCTTTCCCTCTGTGTTTTCCAGGCATGGTTTCTACTCTACATTCAGTATCTGCTCTGTCTCTCGCTCTCGGTGTCTCCAGGCAGTGGTTGTACTCTATATTCAGTAACTGCTGTGTCTCTTGTTCTCGGTGTCTCCAGGCGTGGTTGTACTCTACATTCAGTATCTGCTCTGTCTCTCGCTCTCGGTGTCTCCAGGCATGGTTGTACTCTATTCAGTAACTGCGTGTCTCTTTCTCGGTGTCTCCAGGCGTGGTTGTACTCGTCATTCAGTATCTGCTGTGTCTCTCTCTGGTGTCTCCAGGTGTGGTTGTACTCTACATTCAGTATCTGCTGGTCTCTGTCTCTTGGTGTCTCCAGGCATGGTTTACTCTGCATTCAGATCTGCTGTTCTCTCTCGTGCTCTCAGTGTGTGTCTCGCTCGGTCTCCAGGTGGTTTACCACATCTATATGTCTGTTCTCGCTGTGTCTCAGCTGTTGTATCTTCGTGTGTCTCTCTCGGTGTCTCGGGTGGTTTACTCTACATTCAGTATCTGCTGTGTCTCTCTCTTGGTGTCTCCAGGTGTGGTTGTACTCTACATTCAGTATCTGCGGTCTCTCTCTTGGTGTCTCCAGGCATGGTTGTACTCTGCATTCAGTATCTGCTGTGTCTCTCTCTCGGTGTCTCCAGGCATGGTTGTACTCTACATTCAGTATCTGCTGTGTCTCTCTCTTAGTGTCTCCAGGCATGGTTGTACTCTACATTCAGTATCTGCGGTCTCTCTCTTGGTGTCTCCAGGCATGGTTGTACTCTGCATTCAATATCTGCTGTGTCTCTCCCTCGGGTCTCCAGGATGGTTGTACTCTGCAATTAGTATCTGCTGTGTCTCTCTCTCGTGTCTCCAGGCATGGTTGTACTCTACATTCAGTATCTGCTGTCTCTCTCTTGGTGTCTCCAGGCGTGGTTGTACTCTGCATTCAGTATCTCCTGTGTCTCTTTCTCGCTTGCTGTCTCCATGCGTGGTTGTACTCTACATTCAGTATCTGCTGTGCTCTCTCTTGATGTCTCCAGGCGTAGTTGTACTCTACATTCAGTATCTGCTGTGTCTCTCTCTTGGTGTCTCCAGGCGGTTGTACTCTACATTCAGTATCTGCTGGTTCTCTGTCTCTCTCGGTGTCTCCAGGCGTGGTTGTACTCTACATTCAGTATCTGCTGTGCCTTTCACTCTTGGTGTCTACAGGCGTGGTTGTACTCTACATTCAGTATCTGCTGTGTCTCTCTCTTGGTGTCTGTCTCCAGGCGTGGTTGTACTCTACATTCAGTATCTGCTGTGTCTCTGTCTCTCGCTCTTGATGTCTCCAGGCATGGTTCTACTCTACATTCAGTATCTACTGTGTCTCTTGTTCTCGGTGTCTCCAGTCGTGGTTGTACTCTACATTCAGTATCTGCTGTGTCTCTGTCTCTCGCTCTTGTGTCTCCAGGTGTGGTTGTACTCTACATTCAGTATCTGCAGTGTCTCTCTCTTGGTGTCTCCAGGTGTGGTTGTACTCTACATTCAGTATCTGCTGTCTCTTTCTTGGTGTCTCCAGGCATGGTTGTACTCTGCATTCAGTATCTGCTGTGTCTCTCTCTCGGTGTCTCCGGGCGTGGTTGTACTCTACATTCAGTATCTGCTGGGTCTCTGTCTCTCGCTCTCGGTGTCTCCAGGCGTGGTTGTACTCTACATTCAGTATCTGCTGTGTCTCTGTCTCTCACTGTCTCCAGGGATGGTTGTACTCTACATTCAGGATCTTCTGGTTCTCTGTCTCTCTCTTGGTGTCTCCAGGTGTGGTTGTACTCTACATTCACTATCTTCTGGTTCTCTGTCTCTCTCTTGGTGTCTCCAGGCGTGTTTGTACTCTACATTCAGTTTCTGCTGTGTCTCTGTCTCTCACTGTCTCCAGGGATGGTTGTACTCTGCATTCAGTATCTGCTGTGTCTCTCTCTCGGTGTCTCCAGGCGTGGTTGTACTCTACATTCAGTGTCTGCTGTGTCTCTCGGTGTCTCCAGGCGTGGTTGTACTCTACATTCAGTATCTGCTGTGTCTCTGTCTCTCATGTCTCCAGGTGGTTGTACTCTACATTCAGATCTGCTGTGTCTCTCTTGGTGTCTTCAGGTGTGGTTGTACTCTACATTCATATCTCTGGTTCTCTGTCTCTCTCTTGGTGTCTCCAGGCGTGTTTGTACTCTACATTCAGTTCTGCTGTGTCGTCTCTACTGTCTCCAGGGTGGTTGTACTCCATTCAGTGTCTGCTGTGTCTCTCTTGGTGTCTCTAGACGTGGTTGTACTCTACATTAAGTATCTGCTGTGTCTCTCGCTCTTGGTGTCTCAGGCGTGGATTACTTTACATTCAGTATCTGCTGCGTCTCTGTCTCTCGCTCTCGTGTCTCCAGGCTTGGTTGTACTCTACATCAGTATCTGCTGTGTCTCTCTTGGTGTCTCCAGGCGTGGTTGTACTCTACATTCAGTGTCTGCTGTGTTCTCTCTCTCGGTGTCTCCAGGTATGGTTGTACTGTACATTCAGTATCTGCTGTGTCTCTCTCTTGTGTCTCCAGGTGTGTTGTACTTACATTCAGTATCTGCTGTGTCTCTGTCTCTCCTGTCTCCAGGATGGTTGTACTCTACATTATACTGCTGTGTCTCTGTCTCTCGGTGTCTCCAGGCGTGGTTGTACTCTACATTCAGTTCTGCTGTGTCTCTCGCTCCGTGTCTCCAGGTGTGGATTACTTACATTCAGTATCTGCTGCGTCTCTGTCTCTCGCTCTCGGTGTCTCCAGGCGTGGTTGTACTCTACATTCAGTATCTGCTGTTTTCTCTCTCTCTGTGTCTCCAGGTGTGGTTGTACTTACATTCAGTATCTGCTGTGTCTCTTCTCGGTGTCTCCAGTGTGGTTGTACTCTACATTCAGTATCTGCTGTGTCTCTCTCTGGTGTCTCCAGGTTGGTTGTACTCTACATTCAGTACTGCTGTGTCTCTGTCTCTGGTGTCTCCAGTGGTTGTACTCTACATTCAGTATCTGCTGTGTCTCGTCTCTCGGTGTCTCCAGGGTGGTTGTACTCTACATTCAGTATCTGCTGTGTTTCTTCTCTCGTGTCTCCAGGCGTGGTTGTACTCTACATTATTATCTGCTGTGTCTCTGTCTCTCGGTGTCTCCAGGCGTGTTGTACTCTACATTCAGTATCTGCTGTGCTTTCCTCTTGGTGTTACAGGTGGTTGTACTCTACATTCAGTATCTGCTGTGTCTCTCTCTTGGTGCTTTCTCCAGGCTGGTTGTACTCTACATTCAGTATCTCTGTGTCTCGTCTCTCGTCCGATGTCTCCAGCATGGTTGTACTTACATTCATATCTGCTCTGCTCTCGCTCTCGGTGTCTCAGCGTGTTGTACTCTATCAGTCTCTGTGTCTCTTTCTCGTGTCTCCAGGTGTGGTTGTACTTACATTCAGTATCTGCTGTGTCTCTTTCTCGCTCTGTCTCCAGGTGTGTTGTACCTACATTCAGTATCTGCTGTCTCTTCTTGTGTCTCCAGGCATGGTTGTACTCTGCATTCAGTATCTGCTGTGTTCTCTCTCGTGTCTACAGCGTGTGTCTCTACTCTATTGCTGTGTCTCTCTTGGTGTCTCCAGCTGGTTGTACTCTGCATTCAGTATCTGCTGTGTCTCTGTCTCTCCTCGTGTCTCCAGGGATGGTTGTACTTACATTCATATCTGCTGTTCTCTTCTTGTGTCTCCAGGGTGGTTGTACTCTACATTCAGTATCTGCTGTGTTCTTCTCTCGTGTCTCAGGCGTGTGTACTCTACATTATATCTGCTGTGTCTCTGTCTCTCGGTCTCAGCGTGTTGTACTCTACATTCAGTATCTGCTGTGCCTTTCTCTTGGTTCTAGGCGTGGTTGTACTCTACATTCAGTATCTGCTGTGTCCTTCTTGTCTTTCTCCAGTGGTTGTACTCTACATTCAGTATCTGCTGTGTCTCTTCTCTCTCGTGTCTCCAGCTGGTGACTCTACATTCAGTATCTGCTTGTCTCTGTCTCGGTGTCTCCAGGCGTGTTGTACTCTATTCAGTTCTCTGTGTCTCTTGTTCTCGGTGTCTCCAGGTGTGTTGTACTCTACATTCAGTATCTGCTGTGTCTCTCTCCCTTGTGTTCCAGGTGTGGTGTACTCTACATTCAGTATCTGCTGTCTCTTTCTTGGTCTCAGCATGGTTGTACTCTGCATTCAGTATCTGCTGTGTCTCTCTCTCGGTTCTACAGGCGTGGTTGTACTCTACATTCATATCTGCTGTGTCTCTCTTTGGTGTCTCCAGGCATGGTTGTACTCTGCATTCAGTATCTGCTGTGTCTCTGTCTCTCGCTCTCGGTGTCTCAGGGTGGTTGTACTCTAATTCAGTATCTGCTGTGTTTCTGTCTCTCCTGCTCCAGGGTGGTTGTACTCTACATTTATATCTGCTGTGTCTTCTCTCGTGTCTCCAGGCGTGTTGTACTCTACATTCAGTATCTGCTGTGCCTTCACTTGTCTCAGGTGGTTGTACTCTCATTCAGTATCTGCTGTGTCTCTCTCTTGTGTCTTCCAGGCTTGGTTGTACTCTACATTCAGTATCTGCTGTGTCTCTGTCTCTCGCTCTCGTGTCTCCAGGCATGGTTGTACTCTACATTCAGTATCTGCTGTCTCTGCTCTCGTGTCTCCAGGCGTGGTTGTACCTTTATTCAGTTCTCTGTGTCTCTTGTTCTCGGTGTCTCCAGGTGTTGTACTCTACATTCAGTATCTGCTGTGCTTGTCTTGCTCTTGTGTCTCCAGGTGTGGTTGTACTCTACATTCAGTATCTGCTGTCTCTTTCTTGTGTCTCAGGCATGTTGTACTCTCATTCAGTATCTGCTGTGTCTCTCTCTGGTGTCTACAGGTGGTTGTACTCTACATTCAGTATCTGCTGTGTCTCTTTTGTGTCTCCAGGATGTTGTACTCTGCATCAGTATCTGCTGTGTCTCTGTCTCTCCTCTCGGTGTCTCCAGGTGGTTGTACTCTACATTCAGTATCTGCTGTGTTCTGTCTCTGCTGTCTCCAGGGTGGTTGTACTCTACATTTATTATCTGCTGTGTCTCTGTCTCTCGGTGTCTCCAGGCGTGGTTGTACTCTACATTCATATTGCTGTGCTTTCCTCTGTGTCTTCAGGGTGGTTGTACTCTCATTCAGTATCTGCTGTGTCTCTCTCTTGGTGCTTTTCCAGGTTGGTTGTACTCTACATTCAGTATCTGCTGTTTGTCTCTCGTTCGTGTCTCCAGGCGGTTGTCTCTACATTCAGTATCTGCTTGTCTCTCGCTTCAGGTCTCCAGGCGTGGTTGTACTCTTTATTCAGTTCTACTGTGTCTCTGTTCTCGTTTCTCCAGGGTGTTGTACTATACATTCAGTATCTGCTGTGTCTCTGTCTCTCCTTGGTGTCTCCAGGGTGGTTGTACTCTACATTCAGTATCTGCTGTGTTCTGTTCTCGTGTCTCCAGGCGTGGTTGTACTCTACATTCATATTGCTGTGTCTCTGTCTCTCGTTGTGTCTCAGGTGTGTTGTCTCTCATTCAGTATCTGCGTGTCTTCTCTTGTGTCTCCAGTGTGGTTGTACTCTACATTCAGTATCTGCTGTCTCTTTCTTGTTCTCCAGGATGGTTGTACTCTCATTCAGTATCTGCTGTGTCCTCTCTCGGTGTCTACAGCTGGTTGTACTCTACATTCAGTCTCTGCTTGTGTCTCCGGTGTTTTCTGCTGTATCTGCATTCAGTATCTGCTGTGTCTCTTCGCTCGCTCTCGTGTCTCCAGGCGTGGTTGTACTCTACATTCAGTATCTGCTGTGTCTCTGCTCTCTGTCTCCAGGGTGGTTGTACTCTGCATTCAGTATCTGCTGTGTCTCGCTCTCGGTGTCTCCAGGCGTGGTTGTACTCTACATTCAGTATCTGCTGTGTCTCTGTCTCTCACTGTCTCCAGGGATGGTTGTACTCTACATTCAGGATCTGCTGTGTCTCTCTCTTGGTGTCTCCAGGTGTGGTTGTACTCTACATTCCATTTGTTCTGCTGTCTCCTCTCTTGGTGTCTCCAGGCATGGTTTGTACTCTGCATTCAGTTTCTGCTGTGTCTCTGTCTTCGTGTCTCCAGGGTGGTTGTACTCTGCATTCAGTATCTGCTGTGTCTCTCTCTCGGTGTCTCCAGGCGTGGTTGTACTCTACATTCAGTATCTGCTGTGTCTCTGTCTCTTCGGTGTCTCCAGGGTGGTTGTACTCTACATTCAGTATCTGCTGTGTCTCTGTCTCTCGCTCTGGTGTCTCCAGGTGTGGTTGTACTCTCATTCAGTATCTGCAGTGTCTCTCTCTTCGGTGTCTCCAGGTGTGGTTGTACTCTACATTCAGTATCTGCTTGTCTCTGTCTCTCGCTGTCTCCAGGCTGGTTGTACTCTACATTCAGTATCTGCTGTGTCTCTCTCTCGGTGTCTCCAGGCGTGGTTGTACTCTACATTCAGTATCTGCTGTGTCTCTCTTTTGGTGTCTCCAGGCGTGGTTGTACTCTGCATTCGTATCTGCTGTGTCTCTGTCTCTCGCTCTCGGTGTCTCCAGGCGTGGTTGTACTCTACATTCAGTATCTGCTGTGTCTCTGTCTCTCCTGTCTCCAGGGATGGTTGTACTCTACATTCAGATGCTGTGTCTCTTCTTGGTGTCTCCAGGCGTGGTTGTACTCTACATTCAGTTCTGCTGTGTCCTCGTGTCTCCAGGTGGTTGTCTCTCATTCAGTATCTGCTGTGTCCTCCGTCTGGTGTCTCAGGTTGTTGGCATGGTTGTACTCTGCATTCAGTATCTGCTGTGTCTCTCTCTCGGTGTCTACAGGCGTGGTTGTACTCTACATTCAGTATCTGCTGTGTCTCTCTTTTGGTGTCTCCAGGCGTGGTTGTACTCTGCATTCGGTATCTGCTGTGTCTCTGTCTCTCGCTCTCGGTGTCTCCAGGCGTGGTTGTACTCTACATTCAGTATCTGCTGTGTCTCTGTCTCTCACTGTCTCCAGGGATGGTTGTACTCTACATTCAGGATCTGCTGTGTCTCTCTCTTGGTGTCTCCAGGCATGGTTGTACTCTACATTCAGTGTCTGCTGTGTCTCTCGGTGTCTCCAGGCGTGGTTGTGCTCTGCATTCAGTATCTGTGTAATGTATGTAGTACAGTTCATATAGCGTCTTGTGCTTGGGTGCGATGAAAACACAGGAGTCACAGGTTTGATATAGAAAAGTCCTGTATTACTTCAGTTTGCAGACACAGAAACAGGAGACACAGCAGGCCAGAGTAATCCAAGCTCCGCAATCACTCTCCAATACAGATTCAGGATCTTCTTCTCTGTTACCGTAAGTCCATGCAAACGTGGGTCTTTCAAAGAGCAGGGTTCAGAGTCCACAAGTGCTTCAGAGTTCCTCAGTAGGAATAGCTGGAGTACAAGGTCCAAGGCTTACAGGAGTCAAGTCACAGGTTCACTGCAGGCTAGATTCTGAAGCACTGATTGCTCAGCTGTGGCTGCTTAAGAAGCAAAGGAGAGAATCAGGGCGGGAACATGCAAGCTGGAAACTCCATTTTGACTGAGGGCAAGATAGCTGCAGCAAGACAGAAAGTAAAATGGCTGACGAACAAACTGAGTTTCAGGAATATATACATAGAACCTTACATTACTCCCCCCTTAAGGACAACCTCCGGATGACCTCAGACCAGGCTTGTGTGGGTACCTCTGATGAAACTGACGGAGCAAGCGAGGAGCATTAACGTTATTGACCGGTTCCCATGAGTTGTCCTCCACTGGGTAGCCCTGCCATTTAATCAGATATTGTAACTGATTTCTATACAACCTGGAATCTAAAATCCTTTCCACCACAAATTCTTCCTGACCATCGACTAGCACTGGGTCAGGGCAAGGAGAGGAACGTCCAGGAAACGTATTGGGTGTCGCAGCCTTTAGTAGGGATACATGAAAGACAGGGTGGATTCTCATAGTTCTGGGCAGTTGAAGACGACAAGCAACGGCACTTATAATTTTACTGATTTTATAGGGTCCAATGTACTTATGTCCCAACTTAGACGATGGAATCCTTAACTTAAGATTTCTGGTTGACAGCCAGACCAAGTCTCCTACCTTGAAAGCTGGTGCAGGTTTACGAAATTTATCTGCTGCTTTCTTGTACCTTTCTTGAGCCGATTCCAGATTTTCCTTTAGAAGATCCATATTCTTCTGTAAAGACGTGATTCTTTCAGCCACTGCTGTTAAAGGCGTTTCTATGGGAAATCGTGGTAGAATGTTAGGATGATAACCTAGATTAGAGTAAAAAGGAGACTGTTTAGTGGAGGCACTCTGAGAGTTGTTATACGAGAACTCAGCTAATGGAAGTAGATCCACCCAATCATCCTGTAGGTGGCAGATAAAGCAGCGGAGATACTGCTCCAGGGTTTGATTGGTTCGTTCGGTCTGTCCATTAGTCTGGGGATGAAAAGCAGAAGAAAGGTTTACTTTAATGTCCAATGCTGCACAGAAATTTTGCCAAAACCTAGAAGTGAATTGCACCCCTCGATCCGAAATAACCTCATCCGGTACTCCATGTAAGCGAAACACATCTTTAATCATCAAATCTGATGTCTGTTTTGCAGTGGGTAAGCCGACACAAGGGATAAAATGAGCTGCCTTTGTTAGACGGTCAACCACCACTAGAATGGTGTTCTTCCCCTGAGAGGTTGGTAACTCCACAATGAAGTCCATAGAAATGGATCCCCACGGGCGGGACGGGGTGGGAAGAGGCTGTAACAGACCAGTTGGTGAGGAGCGAGGTGTTTTGCATCTTGCACAGACCTCACATGAAGTGACATAATTCAAAACATCCTTCCTGCAAGTGGGCCACCGAAAGAAACGAGAAAGAAATTCCTGTGTCTTTAGAATTCCTCTATGCCCAGCTATCTTGGAATCGTGAATGAGTTGCAATACTCTTAATCTGACTGTTTCAGGAATATACAGACGTTGTCCCTGAATCCACACACCATTCTTAAAGACAAGACTTACGTCCCTTGGGGGTTGTGCCAAAAAGGAATCCGCATGGTATGCTTCCTTGATGTCCTTAAGTAGGTCTTGATTATGAATTACTCCTAGGAATCTAGAGTCAGGAAGAATAGTCTTAGGAGGAGTAATTGGACGTGTCTCTGCTGAGTAAATCCTAGAGAGTGCATCAGCCTTTCCATTGCGCGATCCTGGTCTATAAGAGATGATAAAATTAAATTGGTTTAAGAAAAGATTCCAGCGAGCCTGGCGAGGAGTCAGGCACTTAGCCGACCTGATAAACTCAAGGTTACGATGGTCTGTCAGGACGACTATTTGCTGTGCAGCTCCCTGAAGAAGGTGTCTCCATTCTTTGAAGGCGGCAATAATGGCCAACAACTCTCTATTGCCCACATCGTAGTTCCTCTCAGCCGAAGACAACTGCTGGGAAAAGAAGGCACAGGGATGCAAGACATTCTTCTCACCTGTTCTCTGAGAGAGTATAGCTCCAACGGCACAGTCTGAAGCATCCACCTCTATTATGAAGGCAAGCTCGGGGTTGGGATGTACTAGGATAGGTGCAGTGGTAAATTTATCTTTTAGACAGGAAAATGCTTCCTGGGCTTGGGGAGTCCAGGAAAACCTAGACTCTTTCCGGGTAAGTTGAGTGATAGGTGACACTACCTCAGAGAAATTTCTAATGAAACGTCTATAGAAGTTGGCAAACCCGATGAAGCGCTGTACCTCCTTCACATTTCTAGGACTTGGCCAATCCTTGATGGCTTGGGTTTTGCTTCCATCCATACTAATTCCTTGTGTAGACAGTACATACCCAGAAATTGAATTTCGGTCCTATGGAATTCACACTTTTCAAGTTTGATGTAAAGATGATTTTGTCTTAGACGTTCCAAGACCATTCTCACATGTCCATGATGTTCCTCTGTGGAGTTAGAAAAAATTAGAATATCATCCAAATAAATTACCACGAATGTATCTAGGAGATCCCTGAAGATGTCATTCACCAAGTGTTGGAAAGTGGCTGGGGCGGTACTCAGACCAAAAGGCATAACTAGATATTCAAAGTGTCCATAGCGTGACCTGAATGCAGTCTTCCATTCATCCCCAGGTCTAATACGGACTAAGTTATAGGCCCCACGAAGATCTAGTTTAGAAAAATTTTTGGCATGTCGCACTCTCTCCAATAACTCAGGGATTAAAGGCAATGGATAACGGTTTCTAATAGTAACCTTATTGAGTTCCCTATAGTCTACGCATGGTCTCAGAGATCCATCTTTCTTCTTTACAAAGAAGATGGGTGCACCTGCAGGAGATGAAAGGGGCGTATGAAGCCCTTGGCTAGATTTTCATCTATGTAATCCTTTAAAGCCTTTAGCTCGGGCCCCGCCAGGGGTAGATCTTACCAAAAGGTATCTCTGCTCCAGGCAATAATTCAATTGGACAATCATATGGACGGTGAGGAGGAAGCTGGTCAGCGTTCTTCTTGTCACATAAATCCACATAGTCCTGGTATACAGCTGGTAGTTCAGGGACTGACATGAGTCCTTTAGGAACAGAGCAAGCTGAAACTTTTGGACTCATCTGTTTCTCTGGAAAGTGTAATTCCTTGGTCTCCCAGTTAATGGTAGGATTCTGAGCCTGCAGCCATGGTAGCCCTAGAATAATGGGAAAGTGGGGAGAAGAGATAAGCATAAAGGACAGTTTCTCTTGATGATCTTTACCCATAAGAACCCTCAAAGGCTCTGTTTCCTGATCCACTGGTCCAGAGGTCAGCAGGGAGCCATCCACAGTTTCCATCTGTACTGGAGTAGCCTTCTTCACTGAACGTATTCCCTGTTTCAGAGCAAAGGAGACATCCATAAAATTTCCACTTGCCCCTGAGTCGATCATAGCAGAGCTAGACACCCAAGCTGAGTCAACCCAGAGTTTGATGGAAAGAAAGCAATGAGAATTGTTTTTCTTACAACTCAGCTGGGACACCGCTGAAGAAACTTGAAAAATGGCAGCGTTTACACAGTCAACGTCCTCAGAGGTAACGGAGTTTAAGTCCGAGAAATCAAGATCTGTTGCTGCAGATCTCTCTGGAGCCTGAGGCTCGGACCTGACAGATCCCCTCTCGCAACACTCACAATGAATGAGTGCTGCAGTAGTCTTACGAGAACGGCTGGGGCAGTTTATAATGAAGTGCCCTGACTTACCACAATAGAAACATAGATTCTCCTTAAAACGATGTTCCTTGCGTGCATCACTAACCCGTCGTTGTAAAGAGTCTACCTGCATGGGTTCAGGTTCAGGTTCCCGTGTAATCCTACTCAAAGGTTCCTTAGCTGGAGAGGAAGGTAGGAAAAGGTTAGTACGATTGCTTTCGAACCATCTCTCTTGCCTGCGTTCAGTCAGACGAGTATCAATACGGATGCAGTAGTTAATAAAGTCACCTAACGCAGTGGGAGGGTCGGCACGAGCAAGTTCATCCTTAATCAGTGGAGATAACCCCTTTCGAAAAATAGATTTTTTGGCGGAACTGTCCCAGGTGGTATCAAGGGCCCATCTCCTGAAATCCAAGGCATATTCAGCTACCGAGTGCTTACCTTGGCGCAAAGCTAACATGGCTGCTTCAGCTGTTGCACCTCGATTGGGGTCATCAAACACCTGCCCCATGGCTGAAATAAAATCATCAAGGTGATTCAAACAATCATCCTCAGTCTCAATCAGAGGGTTTGCCCACATTAAAGCCTTGTTGGTAAGCAACATAATTATAGTAAGCACCTTAGATCGTTCAGTGGGAAATTGTGAAGCATGTGCAGAAAAAAAAAGATTGCATTGATTAATAAATCCCCTGAATTTCTCACGTTCACCGCCAAAACGAAAAGGGGGCAACTTGGGAATCCCAGCACTCGGGGCTACGGCAGGAGCCTGGACTCGCCCCTCTAGAACCTCAATCCTGGCTCGCAAATCCTGGGTAGTCTGTCCAACCACTTGCAAATTGTGATTATTGAGGTCCTGTAGATTTGTAAAACGGGTCTTTATATTCTGCAAATCTGCAAGGATATTATCAGTCACTCCGCAAAGTTCCTTTATGCGGGCCTCCATTTTCCAGATCTTTTAAGACAGGATTACTGGAAGAAGAGGAGAGAAAAAAAAAACAATAGTGTTCACCTGTGGCAACACTGCAGAGAGAAAAAAAAATTAAGGAACTGCTCACCTGGAATGGTTGTGAGAAGTCACAACCACTATCATCACAGAAAGTTTCAACCAGACATCTGATATCCAGAGTTACAGCAGACAAAAAAGAGAAAAGAAAGGAAAAAAAACCAAAAAAAAAAACAATAGTGTTTACCTGTGGTAACACTGCAAATAGAAAAAACTTAAGGGAATTGCTCACCTGGAATGGTTGTGAGAAGTCACAACCACTGTCATCACAGAAAGTACAACCGGACGTCTGATATCCACAGTACAGCAGACACAGCCTTCCAGACCCAGCAGACACTAACGTTTTGGCTTCAGAATCTTGTAATGTATGTAGTACAGTTCATATAGCGTCTTGTGCTTGGGTGCGATGAAAACACAGGAGTCACAGGTTGATATAGAAAAGTCCTGTATTACTTCATACAAGTTGGCAGAAATAGTCACACAGTTTGCAGACACAGAAACAGGAGACACAGCAGGCCAGAGTAATCCAAGCTCAGCAATCACTCTCCAATACAGATTCAGGATCTTCTTCTCTGTTACCGTAAGTCCATGCAAATGTGGGTCTTTCAAAGAGCAGGGTTCAGAGTCCACAAGTGCTTCAGAGTTCCTCAGTAGGAATAGCTGGAGTACAAGGTCCAAGGCTTACAGGAGTCAAGTCACAGGTTCACTGCAGGCTAGATTCTGAAGCACTGATTGCTCAGCTGTGGCTGCTTAAGAAGCAAAGGAGAGAATCAGGGCGGGAACATGCAAGCTGGAAACTCCATTTTGACTGAGGGCAAGATAGCTGCAGCAAGACAGAAAGTAAAATGGCTGACGAACAAACTGAGTTTCAGGAATATATACTGTAAGCTTTCTGGGGGTTTAGCTCTAGGATCGCTGTCTGGGTAGACAGAATGGCACGGAAACAGTTCATTCAGACAGCAGTTTGGTGAAAACTGGCCGCAACCAGTTTTATTAAAGTCCACAGCACACAGATAAAAACAAATCATAAACAGAAAACCTGGGCTTGTCTAGCCACTAAATTACACTTAGATAGATGGCCCTCTCTATCCGGGACCCAGACTCTACCAGTCTGTGCCCAAAACAACACATATGATATATGTTACCAGTATGGAGTTTCACAGACACTCCTCTTTATGTCCGAAGGCAACTCCAATGTCCAGACTTGAGAGAGGTCACCTCCTATTCAGTCGCTATTCGCACGGATTCTCACTGCGACTACTCCTGTGTCCGGGGTACTTCCTGCACCCAGACTGAGATAGCTCACACTCTTAGAGACTGCTTCCTTGTGCCAGGACACCTCCCTGTGTCCGGGCTGAAGACAGCTCTCACACTCTTGGAGACACCTTCTGTGTCTGGACCCCTTGTCCAGACTGAATGAGCTCCCTGACTGTGCTCACAAGCACCTACTTCTGGCTTCCTAATCAACACCTGAGTGGATTCAGGTCTGAGCTGCAAGCGTGTACTGAATGGCAGGTGTAGTGACCTTTCTTTACCACCAGGTTTACAAAGCCACACATTTCGCTCATACCAGTCAGCAAGGTACTTAGGTGAAATATACACCTCATTCACCACATATTCCTTCACTGTCTCACATATCCCCTCCCTCTTCTCCAGACCGGAGGGCTGGTCATCCAGACCGGAGGGCTGGTCAACAATCCAACAGAGACAGTGAACTCTGGACCAGTCATGGCCCTCATCAGCTTCATCCTCACCACTGTCATAGCCAACATCAGTTTTCTCTTCATCTGAAGCATCCGCACTACCCTGTACCCTCCCAGGCCTATACTCTCTGCGGGCCTCGGGTATCCTGCACGGTTTCATCTTGACTTTAGTGCCAGCCTCAGTCTCGGTATAGTGGCTCACCAGATAAGTACGACCAGGCACGTCAGAACAGCTCTGCTGATTCTTCCTCAGAAACTTTCGTACCTCCTGTTTTTGGGGCACTGACCCTGTGTCACCCACTGTCACAGGAGGTATAGGGTTTTCTCTAATTCCCCCTGAACTTTCTTTAGCACATCTACTTTCTTAAATATCAGTTGATTCATAAATTCTACCTCACAGAACCCAAGCGCCTCTGTCATGGTCTCTGACCATTCCGAGCCACACTGTTCAAACGATTGGCACTGTAGAGGGAGCTGATCGTTTTTCTTGGTCGGTACACATAATTTATCCTCTTCTGGTACAGGCTCACTTTGCATAAGACTCAGAGCTCTTACTTCTTTCTCCAGGAGATCCTCATGGCTACGCATCTTCTCCTGTAGTTGTTGGACGTCCTTTACGTCTTCGGCCCTTTCTTCAGGCTCTTCTGGTAGGACATGCTCAGAAGCCCTACCATCAGTCTTCTTTTCCACCACATCTTCAGTCTTGTTCCTCACAGCTTCACTTGAGACATCAGCCTCTGGTGAGGCACCTGGCCTGGTGTCCACCACTTCCATGGCTTTCTCCACCTCTGCAGCATCACCTTCCGAGTCCTTGGCCTGATGCAGATCCACACCATACATTGATAACTTCTCATTTTCAACAGCATCCACTTGTGCTGTGTTCAGTTTCAGAGTCCTGTCTTTCACCTTAGTCTTCGCCAGGGAACCGACCAACGGTACAACATCTTCAGATGCCATCCTCCGTCCGACTGCAAGGTCAGCCTCAGCCTTCCTCTCAGGACTCTCAATCTCCTCTGCCACCATGCCTTCCTCACTTGCACTGGTTGCTTTATTGTCATCAGATAATTCACTATCACTATCTGACCCCTTTTTCTCAGCCACATCTGGCTCACTGTCAGGGCTATACACTTCATTTTCATTCACATCCTGCTCACTGTCAGGGTTATACAATTCATTTTCATTCATATCCTGTTCACTGTCAGTGTCACACAATTCATTTTCACTCACATCTTGATCTGGAACCTGAGTTAACATGTCATCCACAATATTAACTGCACCATCTGGTCCCTCAAGTATGTGACTATGTGACAACCCCAGCACTACACTTCTATATAGCTCAGGCACTAGGAGCTGACTCACGACCTCTCCCTGGACTTCAGTGTTTATGGCAACATGAGAGAACCTCTCCTCAGAGTCAGGCTCCTGGGAAACCTCATTTAGAACAATCATATTTTCCTGTGCTGTTTTAAGAGAGGGTTCTCGCCACTGCTCACTCTCAAAACCGTCACAGGACACAGGCAAGTCAGGGACACTCGGTTCCCGAGAACCACCATCCTCGTCTCCCAACATCACCTGCAAAGGAATTTCATCACTATCACAGTCATCATTATTATCAACATCATCATCATGACTATGATCAGTATTATCATCACTATCATTATCAGCATCAGCACCATTTTCATGGTCATCATCATTATCAGGTTCATCATCATCATTAGCATTATCATCATCATTATCACATAATTTTAACATCCCACTAGCATTGTGTTCCGCCCCTCGGGACTGCGCACCCTCAGTAGGAGCTTCATCACACTGTCCATCAGAAACATTTTTCCCCCAGAGATCCTTAGACCGGGAAAGTCATTACCCAATATAACGGGGTGCACCAGGGTCTTCACTACCCCCACTTCATATGAAACCTCCCCGAGTTTGGGGACCAAGTCCACGGCAGTCTCTGGGTAGACTTTGGTGTCTTCATGGATGTACACCACACTCAGGTGCTTATCAGGGATGAAGTCCCTATCACTCAGGCTGTCACATACGGAAGTCACTGGACTCTCTGAGTCCAAGAGGGCCTGTGCTGGGCAGTCACTTACAACCACCGGGGACCCCTGTGGTCCAGTCTCTTCGGCTGAGGTGGACACACACACAGGCTCTGCGCAGGGAGAGAGGGATCTGCCAACATCACAACACATAGGCTCCCCCTCTATTGGACAGTTGGCTGCAATTTCACGCCAGCTCCAACACTGTCCATCACACTCTCCCACCCACATGTCCCCTCGGCCTGAACCCGCTTATCAGCATACCCCATGTCCCCAACAGCTGGAACGCTCTTACCGCGAGAGTTCAGCGTCCGGGAACTCCGAAGTGACGACCTCTCAGACGGCTGTACCTCAGGAGGACGTGCTTGGGTGTAGCGGTCCACTATCACCTTTTCAACTCCATAATCAGGCCTGCTGACTGCAGACTCCCAACTGTATCTCCAGTCACGAACTCCCCTGGCACGGCTGTCACAGTAACACCCAGCCGGGTAAGAATCGCCGCTTTCAACTTGGCATAGTCTTCGCTGTCCTGCTTGCTCAGGTCAGCCCAGACTTTTTGGGGTTCCCCAATCAGATAGGGTACGACCGCCATGGCCCATTCAGATAGTGGCAGATTCTCCTTCTCTGCCAGTCTCTCAAACCTAGTAAGATATACCTCCACATCATCACGAGGTGTCATTTTTCTCAAGGACCGTCTTACCGCCTTCTTTATAGCGGACAACGCCGGTGCCTTCACAACATTACTTCGGGACGCGGCACCGAAATCCTTTTTTGGTGCTGTCATCTGCTCAATAAATAACCGTTATTCTCCTGCTGCTGCTGCAGGAATTGCTGCTGGGCCTGCTGCATGTGCTGCTGGTGCTGCAGGCGCTGCTGCTCCATGCTTCGCTGGACCTGGGCCAGGTACTCAACGAGTTCCTCCATACTGCCGGACTTATCTGTCTCAACCACGGCAGTTTTATGTTGCACATTAACTTGTGCCATTTGTTCAAACAGCGCCTCCATGCTGTCATCCATGCTGTCAGACTTCTCTGTCTCAACAACGGCAGTCTTCACTCAAGACATACACACTACACAGCTTTTTTTCCACAGAAAATTCAGCCTTGCTGTGCAACCACTTTTTTTTTTTTTTTTTTTTTTTTCTGTTGCTATTTCAATAGACTTCACCTTTAATGCTGTCTCTCGCCACTGTGCTGCATGCACACTCCAGCACTAACTGTACCAGGCCCTGCGCTGCCCCAGCATTCTCCGCCAATTGTAAGCTTTCTGGGGGGTTTAGCTCTAGGATCGCTGTCTGGGTAGACAGAATGGCACGGAAACAGTTCATTCAGACAGCAGTTTGGTGAAAACTGGCCGCAACCAGTTTTATGAAAGTCCACAGCACACAGATAAAAACAAATCATAAACAGAAAACCTGGGCTTGTCTAGCCACTAAATTACACTTAGATAGATGGCCCTCTCTATCCGGGACCCAGACTCTACCAGTCTGTGCCCAAAACAACACATATCACATATGTTACCAGTATGGAGTTTCACAGACACTCCTCTTTATGTCCGAAGGCAACTCCAATATCCAGACTTGAGAGAGGTCACCTCCTATTCAGTCGCTATTCGCACGGATTCTCACTGCGACTACTCCTGTGTCCGGGTACTTCCTGCACCCAGACTGAGACAGCTCACACTCTTAGAGACTGCTTCCTTGTGCCAGGACACCTCCCTGTGTCCGGGCTAAAGACAGCTCTCACACTCTTGGAGACACCTTCTGTGTCTGGACCCCTTGTCCAGACTGAATGAGCTCCCTGACTGTGCTCACAAGCACCTACTTCTGGCTTCCTAATCAACACCTGAGTGGATTCAGGTCTGAGCTGCAAGCGTGTACTGAATGGCAGGTGTAGTGACCTTTCTTTACCACCAGGTTTACAAAGCCACACATTTCGCTCATACCAGTCAGCAAGGTACTTAGGTGAAATATACACCTCATTCACCACATATTCCTTCACTGTCTCACAATACATAGAACCTTACATTCTGCTGTGTCTCTGTCTCTCGCTCTCGGTGTCTCCAGGCGTGGTTGTACTCTACATTCAGTATCTGCTGTGTCTCTGTCTCTCGCTCTCGGTGTCTCCAGGCGTGGTTGTACTCTACATTCAGTATCTGCTGTGTCTCTGTCTCTCACTGTCTCCAGGATGGTTGTACTCTACATTCAGGATCTGCTGTGTCTCTCTCTTGGTGTCTCCAGGCGTGGTTTTTACTCTACATTCAGGATCTGCTGTGTCTCTCTCTTGGTGTCTCCAGGCGTGGTTGTACTCTACATTCAGTTTCTGCTGTGTCTCTGTCTCTCACTGTCTCCAGGATGGTTGTACTCTGCATTCAGTATCTGCTGTGTCTCTCTCTCGGTGTCTCCAGGCGTGGTTTTGTCTGCTGTGTCTCTCGTGTCTCCAGGCGTGGTTGTGCTCTGCATTCAGTATCTGCTGTGTCTCTGTCTCTCGCTCTCGGTGTCTCCAGGCGTGGTTGTACTCTACATTCAGTATCTGCTGTGTCTCTGTCTCTCACTGTCTCCAGGGATGGTTGTACTCTACATTCAGGATCTGCTGTGTCTCTCTTGGTGTCTTCAGGTGTGGTTGTACTCTACATTCACTATCTTCTGGTTCTCTGTCTCTCTCTTGGTGTCTCCAGGCGTTTTGTACTCTACATTCAGTTCCTGCTGTGTCTCTGTCTCTCACTGTCTCCAGGGATGGTTGTACTCCATTCAGTGTCTGCTGTGTCTCTCTTGGTGTCTCTAGACGTGGTTGTACTCTACTTTAAGTATCTGCTCTGTCTCTCGCTCTTGGTGTCTCCAGGCGTGGATTACTTTACATTCAGTATCTGCTGCGTCTCTGTCTCTCGCTCTCGGTGTCTCCAGGCTTCGTTGTACTCTACATTCAGTATCTGCTGTGTCTCTCTCTCGGTGTCTCCAGGCGTGGTTGTACTCTACATTCAGTGTCTGCTGTGTTTCTCTCTCTCTCGGTGTCTCCGGGTGTGGTTGTACTCTACATTCAGTGTCTGCTGTGTTTCTCTCTCTCGGTGTCTCCAGGCTTCGTTGTACTCTACATTCAGTATCTGCTGTGTCTCTCTCTCGGTGTCTCCAGGCGTGGTTGTACTCTACATTCAGTGTCTGCTGTGTTTCTCTCTCTCCTCGGTGTCTCCGGGTGTGGTTGTACTCTACATTCAGTGTCTGCTGTGTTTCTCTCTCTCGGTGTCTCCTGGTATGGTTGTACTGTACATTCAGTATCTGCTGTGTCTCTCTCTTGTTGTCTCCAGGTGTGGTTGTACTCTACATTCAGTATCTGCTGTGTCTCTGTCTCTCTCGCTGTCTCCAGGCATGGTTGTACTCTACATTTATTACCTGCTGTGTCTCTGTCTCTCGGTGTCTACAGGCGTGGTTGTACTCTACATTCAGTATCTGCTGTGTCTCTCGCTCTCTGTGTCTCCAGGCGTGGATTACTTTACATTCAGTATCTGCTGTGTCTCTGTCTCTCACTGTCTCCAGGGATGGTTGTACTCTACATTCAGGATCTGCTGTGTCTCTCTCTTGGTGTCTCCAGGTGTGGTTGTACTCTACATTCAGTATCTGCTGTGTCTCTGTCTCTCGCTGTCTCCAGGCGTGGTTGTACTCTACATTTATTATCTGCTGTGTCTCTGTCTCTCGCTGTCTCCAGGCGTGGTTGTACTCTACATTCAGTATCTGCTGTGTCTCTCGCTCTCGGTGTCTCCAGGCGTGGATTACTTTACATTCAGTATCTGCTGCGTCTCTGTCTCTCGCTCTCGGTGTCTCCAGGCGTGGTTGTACTCTACATTTCAGTATCTGCTGTGTTTCTCTCTCTCTGTGCCTCCAGGTGTGGTTGTACTCTACATTCAGTATCTGCTGTGTCTCTCTCTCGGTGTCTCCAGGTGTGGTTGTACTCTACATTCAGTATCTGCTGTGTCTCTGTCTCTCGGTGTCTCCAGGTGTGGTTGTACTCTACATTCAGTATCTGCTGTGTCTCTGTCTCTCGGTGTCTCCAGGTGTGGTTGTACTCTACATTCAGTATGTGCTTTGTTTCTCTCTCTCGGTGTCTCCAGGTATGGTTGTACTGTACATTCAGTATCTGCTGTGTCTCTCTCTTGTTGTTTCCAGGTGTGGTTGTACTCTACATTCAGTATCTGCTGTGTCTCTGTCTCTCGCTGTCTCTAGGCGTGGTTGTACTCTACATTTATTAATTGCTGTGTCTCTGTCTCTCGGTGTCTCCAGGCGTGGTTGTACTCTACATTCAGTATCTGCTCTGTCTCTCGCTCTCGGTGTCTCCAGGCGTGGATTACTTTACATTCAGTATCTGCTGCGTCTCTGTCTTCGCTCTCGTGTCTCTAGGCGTGGTTGTACTCTACATTCAGTATCTGCTGTGTTTCTCTCTCTCGGTGTCTCGAGGTGTGGTTGTACTGTACATTCAGTATCTGCTGTGTCTCTCTCTCGTGTGTCTCCAGGTGTGGTTGTACTCTACATTCAGTATCTGCTGTGTCTCTGTTTCTCGGTGTCTCCAGGCGTTGTTGTACTCTTACATTTATTATCTGCTGTGTCTCTGTCTCTCGGTGTCTCCAGGCGTGGTTGTACTCTACATTCAGTATCTGCTGTGTCTCTGTCTCTCGGTGTCTCCAGGACTGGTTGTACTCTACATTCAGTATCTGCTGTGTTTCTCTCTCTCGGTGTCTCCAGTGTGGTTGTACTGTACATTCAGTATCTGCTGTGTCTCTCTCTCGGTGTCTCCAAGTGTGGTTGTACTCTACATTCAGTATCTGCTGTGTCTCTGTCTCTCGTGTCTCCAGGTGTGGTTGTACTCTACATTCAGTATTTGCTTTGTCTCTGTCTCTCGGTGTCTCCAGGTGTGGTTGTACTCTACATTCAGAATCAGCTGTGTCTCTCTCTTGTTGTCTCCAGGACTGGTTGTACTCTACATTCAGTGTCTGCTGTGTCTCTCTTGTTGTCTCCAGGCGTGCTTGCTCTCTACATTCAGTATCTGCTGTGTCTCTCGCTCTCGGTGTCTCCAGGCGTGGATTACTTTACATTCAGTATCTGCTGCGTATTTGTCTCTCGCTCTCGGTGTCTCCAGGCGTGGTTGTACTCTACATTCAGTAACTGCTGCGTCTTTGTCTCTCGCTCTCTGTGTCTCCAGGCGTGGTTGTACTCTACATTCAGTATCTGCTGTGTTACTCTCTCTTGGCATCTCCAGGTGTGGCTGTACTCTACATTCAGTATCTGCTGTGTCTCTGTCTCGCTGTCTCCATGCGTGGTTGTACTCTACATTCAGTATCTGCTGTGTCTCTCTCTTGTTGTCTCCAGGCGTGGTTGTACTCTACATTCAGTATCTGCTTACTCTTTCTTGACAGGTTTGGCAGCTGCTTCCCCTGAATCGTCTGGTAATCGTATTCTAGTTTTCCAGTTAACAAAGGCCGGTGATCTCTTCATCCAGAGACTCTCGCGAGAGGTGGCCGATCCGCCAGTGCGTTTGATTGTCTTTAGATTGCAGCCCTCAGTGTCTGACTACGCCCCTGAGGAGCCAGCTGCTGATCATCGCTGTCAGTCAGCCCCTAAGGATGAGCTGGTAACCTTTTCTGCAGGGTCTGGTCAGCAGGGAGTTGCTGCTCAGTCTTTCCTCAAATGGCTGAATGACTTCTACAGAGCTTGTTCTTGGAAAGGAGTCTCCTCTCGTCCTCAATGCCAGATCCACAAGATCTTCACTACTGAGAAGCTGAGTGTGAGCTGTCCAGAAGTGGCCGGGCTGCGGGAACGTCTGCGGGACAGTATGAAGTTGGGATCCCTCATCCCATCGTTTTCTGCACCCACCTCACACAAGTTGGAGAGCGTCCATACAGAGAGCTGGAAAGACACCTTAAGTGAAAGGCTGACGGCCTCCTGGGAGGGGAGACTGGGAAGATGGTGGGAGGACTATCTCGGAGCCAACAAAGAGAGCAAGATCCGGATGCTGAGAGAGAAACGACGAAGGCAGAAACTCCGGAGCTCCTGGAGCCAGAACTCTCTGTCAGGGAGCTTCACCTCCTCAGTTACTTCAGACTTTTATGACAGAGATCCTTGTTCTCCATGGTCCTGTGATGGTGCCCTACAGGATGTCAACTCTGCAGACCACCCGCCAGTGCTGTGCATTAGTCAGGACAGTGCAGCAGATGTCTCCCAGGAGCTCGCCGCCTCACAGTCTCTCCGGGCCAAAGGCATTCCGCATGAAAGGCGGCAGACGCTGCGAGACTTCCTCTCAGTCTTAGGAGACTGTCCCGGTGCTGGGCCTCAGCCTGAGCTCTCAGTCACAGATTCCCAGCCACAGACTGTCTCCCAGCGTTCTCGGCATTCCAGTAAGAGATCTCGGATGGGCTTTTAGCCAGCAGTGTGCAGCAGACCTTCCTGTGATGGACCAGCTCCATGGCCATTCTGGTGCCTGACTGGCAACTCTCAGGCTGATAATCTTCTCACCACACATTCTGCAAATGGCTCTGGAAGCAAATTGTGACTGCAGCTCTGGATGTGACTGGAGTCTTGGAGCAGGACTGAAAAGCAGCAGAGGGTCGGATGTGTTTTTATATTGGCCGAGGTCAATGTCGTATAGTTTACAGTGCTATGTGTAGTGTCTATGGCCGGTAACAAATAAAGAGAATAAGTGCAGCCCTGGGTAAAATGGTGAAAGTTATTATTATTATTTATTTATATAGCGCCATTAATTCCATGGTGCTGTACATGAGAAGGAGTTACATACAAAGTTATAGAAATCATTTACAGTAAACAAATTTACAATGACAGACTGGTGCAGAGGGGAGAGGACCCTGTCCTTGCGGACTTACATTCTACGGATAATGGGGAAGAAACAGAAGGTCGGGGTGCGGCAGCTCTGGTGTGGTGGCGAGGCAGCAGCTCTGGTGGTGGCGGTGAGGCGGCAGCTCTAGTGGTGGCGAGGCGGCAGCTCGGGTGATGCGGCAGCTCGGGTGATGCGAGGCGGCAGCTAGAGTGGTGGTGGCGAGGCGGAAGCTCGGGTGGTGGCGAGGCGGCAGAATGGTTATTGCAGGCTGTAGGCTTTCCTGAAGAGATGGGTTTTCAAGTTCCGTCTGAAGGATCCAAGGGTGGTGGATAATCGGACATGTTCAGGTGTGGAATTCCAGAGGATGGTGGATATTCGGGAGAAATCTTGGAGGCGGTTGTGTGAGGAACGAATAAGTGTGGAGGATAGTAGGAGGTCTTGGGGAGGATCGGAGATTACGTGAAGGAAGATATTGAGAGTGAGAGCGTCCCATAAATGTCGGGGATATGTGATGTGTCGGAGCATCGGTGTCCCTCCATACAGATATTGTACTATCTGTGGTCGACTTTCCACCCCCCCCCTCCCCTCGCACCATGGTCGCGTCTCTCTGTAGAGAGCTGTTTGTGGCTTGTGCCATGGATACCCCAGGATGTCTCGCATGGGATTCCCAGGCATTACATGAGATGACTGATTGTACAGGATTATTCAAGTGTTTAGGAAGATGTGGGAAAATGATTAGCAGGAGGAACAAGAAATCAGTCAAAACTAGAAGGGTTAAAGTGCCCTGTGATCAGGATTGTGCTCAGTGACTACTGACAGTGTCAGGTCGGCGCCGTTATACTGATTACACTGACACCTGATGATGAAATCCATCTTGTGGTTGTTTTATCTGGATTTTCAGTTAATGATATGCTCGTGCTCCGTGGGCCTGTTTGTGTGGCTCTGGGCGGGGCTGTTGATAGGTTTGTAGTCGGCCTGTGTGGGTGGCCTGTGGGGGGCTGTTGGTGGGTCTGTGGGGGGGCCTGTTGGTGTGGCTATGAGCGGGGCCCTGGGTGGCCTCTGGGGGTTGCTGTGGGCGGGGCTGTTGATGGGTCTGTGGTCAGCCTGTGTGGGGGGCAGTTGGTGGGGCTGTTGATGGGTCTGTGGTCAGCCTGTGTGGGGGGCAGTTGATGGGCTATGGGCGGCCTCTGGGGGTTGCTGTGGGCGGGGCTGTTGATGGGTCTGTGGTCAGCCTGTGTGGGGGGCAGTTGGTGGGGCTGTTGATGGGTCTGTGGTCAGCCTGTGTGGGGGGCTGTTGATGGGTCTGTGGTCAGCCTGTGTGGGGGAGCAGTTGGTGGGGCTGTTGCTGGATCTGTGGTCGGCCTGTGTAGGGGGAAGGGTTAGAGAAAAAGAGGAAAGAAAAGAAAAATTGCAGGTGTTAATGTTTGAATCATTTTACAGCTAAATATGTGACCATCCACTAAAATTCAAGGCTGTAGGCGATGCCTCTCAGATAATCTATCAAGCTTCTATTGTTGACATCTTGCACAATATGTTTAACCCTTGCTGAAATTGCATCGTATTTTTTTTCTTGCAGTGGTGGGATTTCCTGCTATTATCTGAATAATTTCTTGCTGATGTTTCAGACAGTTAATGAACTGGTATATGTTTGGGAAAAGAGTACCACATGTTTCTTGAAAGCTACGGTGCCATCCTTCATCATCATTACTTGTTCGCTGTTGATCATTTAATGTTCATTCATACATATTCCAGAGTTGAACTGGAAACAAAGGTGCCTGACGTCCTCTGCCAGTCATTCGACCAATATAGGTGTCTTCAGAATAGTTGGCAATGGGTATGGCTTCTTGTGGAAAGTCAGGATTTTTCACTAACTCTTCAAATGAAGGCACAACATTCTGTGTTGGTAGAAAGGCCAGGACAGGTATCATGCGTATCCAACGAGCAAATTCATGGTCACCTTGATATTGCACTGTGAGTCCTTCATTTTGAACTTTACGTGACTGTGAAGCTACCGGTCTTCTTGGGGAATTCACTCTCAAATGCCTAGATTGCAGCTAGTTCAATATCTGACATCAGGTTGTGTGGCTGCAGTCCAGGTTGCGTGTTCTTCAGCTCTTGTAGCAATCTCTGGTATCTTGAACGGCTCTTGTCCATCACAAGGCGTACACTACCGGAACAACAAGGCCGCTGTGGACTACATGTATAAAGTTGCTTGAACAGGGATGGTTAGATGGAGATTGTCTCTTGTTCCAAATATCAAGATACGGCTGTGTCCATTTCCTAATTAAAAGTGAAAGTGTTAGCACAGGAAATAATGAGAGACAAAATAAAAAGTAACAACTAGCAGACAGAGAATTTCAGGATGAATTCACAATACATTTTCTTAATCAGAAGCCTCCGTTGTTCAGATCTCACATTAAAAACTCACATTTTGCTTCAGATTTTCTGATTTTATAACAGAAACGTAAAACTGATACAAAATCTGGTGTGAAGGGGCTAAACAATATTTTTTTGTACGACATGTATTGTCCCAGTGGAAAATGATATATTCCTGTTTAAAAATGCTTCCAAGCTTCAAAAATGTCACATTTTCAAAGTCGTGAAAGGATTAACAGCAGCAGAAACTAGCAAAATGCAGAATTCCATGATAATGAAAGGTTTACATCAGGAAAAATAGCAAACATGTAAGAAGTATTTGTGAAAAAAAAGCATACTAACTCAGTGGTTCATTAGGTCGGGGTCATATGCAGCGTAAATAATCCCATCCACATGCTGATGAATAAATGCACAGTTAAAAAAAATGACATGCAGTGCAGGAGTGGCGTACGTACCATGTAGGCAGGGGACGCCACTGCCCTGGGCCGTCAGGGGTGTAATGCGCCCATGAACAGCGTGCCCCTGGATCTACCATGCTCTGGTAGGTGCCTGTCACCTACTGGAGCATGGCAAGGATAAATTATTACTCACCGCCTGCTGCTGCGCTGCTTTCCTCATTCTGCTTTGATGCAGATCCTGAGACATGAGCGATCACATGATTGCATACATCATTCCAGGTCCTGTATCAAAGCTGAGGAACGCAGCAGGTGGTGAATATTAATTAACCCCCTGCCATGCTCCGGTCGGTGACAGGCACCTACCGGAGCATGGTGCACCCTCTTCCCAGCACTAATTCAGCATTGGAACTTCATTTCAGGCTGTTGGCAGGGGCGTTGGCAGAGGGCATGGTAAGCTAAAGGCGCTGTAGGTGGTCGACAGAGACGCAGGGGAGCTGCTAGCAGGGGGCGGGACGCAGGTGGAGCGGCCGTGTGGGGGTGGAATGCAGGGGAGCGGCTGCAAAGGGTGGGATTCAGGGGAGCAGCTCCAGGGGGCGGGATGTAGAGTGGCTGTAGGAGGCGCGGCTGTAGGGGACGGGACGCAGTGGAGCAGCTGTATGGGGTGGGACGTAGGGGTGCAGCTCTAGGGGACGGGACGCAGGAGTGCGGTTGTAGGAGGTGGGACGCAGGTGATCGGCTGCAGGGGCGTGATGACAGGTGACATAGTAAGATAGTTAGCAAGGCCGAAAACAGCCATTTGTCCATCCAGTTCAGCCTATATTCCATCAGAATAAATCCCCAGATCTACGTCCTTCTAAAGAACCTAATAACTGTAAGATACAATGTTGTGACGCTCCAGGAAGACATCCAGGCCTCTCTTGAACCCATCGGCTGAGTTCGCCATCACCACCTCCTCAGGAGAGGAATTCCAGATTCTCCCTGCCCTAACAGTAAAGAATCCTCTTCTATGTTGGTGGAGAAACCTTCTCTCCTCCAGGCGCAGAGAATGTCCCCTTGTGACCGTCACCTTCCTTTGTATAAACAGATCCTCGGAGAGATATTTGTATTGTCCCCTTATATACTGACACATGGTTATTAGATCGCCCCTAAATTGCCTTTTTTCTAGACTAAATGATCCTAATTTTGCTAATCTCTCTGGGTATTGTAGTTCCCCCATCCCCTTTTTAATTTTGTTGCCCTCCTTTGTACTCGCTCTAGTTCCATTATATCCTTCCTGAGCACCGGTGCCCAAAACTGTACACAGTCCTCCATGTGCGGTCTAACCAGGGATTTGTACAGAAGCAGTATAATGCTCTCATCATATGCATCCAGACCTCTTAATACACCCCATGATCCTGTTTGCCTTGGCAGCCGCTGCCTGACACTGGCTGCTCCAGGTAAGTTTATCATTAACTAGGATCCCCAAGTCCTCCATGTCAGATTTACCCAGTGGTTTCCCGTTCAGTGTGTAATGATGATATTGATTTCTTCCCATGTGTATAACCTTACATTTATCATTGGTAAACCCCATCTGCCACCTTTTGGTCCAAGTTTCCAACTTATCCAGATCCATCTGTAGCAGAATACTATCTTCTCTTGTATTGACTGCTTTACATAGTTTTGTATCATCTGCAAATATCGATATTTTACTGTGTAAACCTTCTACCAGACCGTTAATAAATATGTTGTAGAGAATAGGTCCCAACACCGACCCCGGCGGTCCCCACTGGTCACAGCGACCCAGTTAGAGAATCTACCATTTATAACCACCCTCTGCTTTCTATCACTGAGCCAGGTACTTACCCATTTACACACATTTTCCCCCAGACCCAGCATTCTCATTTTGTGTACCAACCACTTGTGTGGCACGGTATCAAACGCTTTAAAAAATCAAGATATACCACGTCCAATGACTTCCCTTGGTCCAGTCTATAGCTTACCTCTTCATAAACACTGATTAGATGGTGTGACAGAGGACTCTCATAACTGATTAGATGACAGGAGCGACTCCTCATAAACACTGATTAGATTGGTGACAGGAGCGACTCCTCATAAACACTGATTAGATTGGTGACAGGAGCGACTCCTCATAAACACTGATTAGATTGGTGACAGGAGCGACTCCTCATAAACACTGATTAGATTGTGACAGGAGCGACTCCTCATAAACACTGATTAGATTGGTGTACAGGAGCGACTCCTCATAAACACTGATTAGATTGGGTGACAGGAGCGACTCCTCATAAAACTGATTAGATTGGTGACAGGAGCGACTCCTCATAAACACTGATTAGATTGGTGACAGGAGCGACTCCTCATAAACACTGATTAGATTGGTGTGACAGGAGCGATTCCTCATAAACACTGATTAGATTGGTGTGACAGGAGCGACTCCTCATAAACACTGATTAGATTGGTGACAGGAGCGACTCCTCATAACACGATAATGGTGTGACAGAGCGTCCTAACATGATTAGATTGGTGTGACAGGAGTGACTCCTCATAAACACTGATAAGATTGGTGTGACAGGAGTGACTCCTCATAAACACTGATAAGATTGGTGTGACAGGAGCGATTCCTCATAAACACTGATTAGATTGGTGACAGGAGCGACTCCTCATAAACACTGATTAGATTGGTGTGACAGGAGCGACTCCTCATAAACACTGATTAGATTGGTGTGACAGGAGCGACTCCTCATAAACCCATGCTGATATGGAGTTACACAGTTATTCTCAGTGAGATAATCCAGAATAACGTCCCTCAGAAACCCTTCACATATTTTACCAACAATAGAGGTTAGACTTACTGGCCTATGATTTCCAGGGTCACTTTTAGAGCCTTTTTGAATATTGGTACCACATTTGCTATGCGTCAGTCCTGTGGAACAGACCCCGTCACTATAGAGTCCCTAAATATAAGAAATAATGGCTTGTATATTACATTACTTAGTTCTCTTAGTACTCGTGGGTGTATGCCATCCGGACCCGGAGATTTATCTATTTTAATCTTATTTAGCCAATTTGCACCTCTTCGTTTGTTAGATTGGTGACCCTTAATATAGGGTTTTCTTTAATATAGGATGATTGACTGCAGGGAGTGGAACGCAGGGAGTGGCTGCAGGGGGGAGGTATGCAAAGGATCGGCCAAAGGGGGGCGGCACAAACAGGATTGGCCGCAGGGAGCGGGACACAGGTGAGCGGCTGCAGGGGAATGGCTGTAGGGGGCAGGACGCAGCGGATCGCAGCAGTTGAGCAGGTCACGAGATCGGCTGCAGGGGGCGGGATGCAGGGGATCGCTGCAGTGGGCGGGACGCAGGAGATCGGCTGCAGGACACGGGTGCGGCTGCAGGGGTGTAGTGCGGCTCTAGAGGGCAAGACGCAGGAGTGCGGCTGCAGGGGCGGGATGCAGGGGAGCGGCTGCAGGGGGCGAGACACGGGAGCGGCTGCAGGGGTGAGACGCAGGGGAGCGGCTACAGGGGGTGAGACGCAGGGGAGCGGCTATAGGGGCGGGACGCAGGGGAGCTGCTGCAGGGTGCGGAAAGCAGGGGACTGGCTGCAGGGGGAGTGACGCAAAGGATTGGCAGAAGGTGGGCAGGACAAACAGGATTGGCTGCAGGGGGTGGGACGCAGGGGAGCAGCTGCAGAGGAGCAGCTGAAGGAAGCAGATAACGGGATCGGCTGCAGGACACGGGTGCGGCTGCAGGGGTGGAGTGCGGCTCTAGAGGGCAAGACGCAGGAGTGCGGCTGCAGGGGCGGGATGCAGGGGAGCGTGCAGGGCGAGACACGGCGCTGCAGGGGGTGAGACGCAGGGGAGCGGCTACAGGGGGTGAGACGCAGGGGAGTGGCTATAGGGGCGGGACGCAGGGGAGCTGCTGCAGGGAGCGGAAAGCAGGGGACTGGCTGCAGGGGGAGTGACGCAAAGGATTTGGCAGAAGGTGGGCAGGACAAACAGGATTGGCTGCAGGGGGTGGGACGCAGGGGAGCAGCTGAAGGAAGCGGATAACGGGATCGGCTGCAGGGGTGAGACACGGGTGTGGCTCTAGGGGCGGGACCCAGGAGTGCGGCTGCAGGGGCGGGACGCAGTGGAGCAGCTGTAGGGGCAGGATGCAGAGGAGCGCCCTAAGGAGCAGGACGCAGGGGAGCGGCTCTATGGGGCGGGAAGCAGCAGTGCGGCTGCAGAGAAGGGACGCAGTGGAGCCGGCTGCAGGGGGTGGGACACAGGAGAGCGGGATGAAGGGGAGCGGCTGCAGGTGGGAGGGACATAAAGGATTGGACGAAAAGGGCGGGACGCAGGTAAGCAGCTGCAGGGGAGCGGCTGTAGGGGGTGGAACACAGGGGATCGGCTGCAAGGGCAGGACACGGGTGTGGCTGCAGGGGCGGGGTGCAGAGCGGCTCTAGGGGGCGGGACAAAGGAGTACGGCTGTATTGGGCAGGACGTAGGAGTGGCTGCAGGAGTGGGACGGAGTGGAGCGGCTGTAGGGGGAGGGACACGGGAGCGCTCTAGGGGCAGGACACAGGGAAGCAGCTCTAGGGGGCAGCATACAGGGGATCGGCTCTAGGGGGCGGGACACAGGAGTGCGGCTGCAGAGGCCGGACGCAGTGGAGTGGCTGTAGGGGGCGGGATGCAGAGGAGCGGCTGCAGAGGCCGGACGCAGGAGTGCGGCTGCAGGGGCGGGACGCAGTGGAGCAGCTGTAGGGGCGAGGATGCAGAGGAGCGGCCCTAAGGGGGGACGCAGGGGGGAGCGGCTCTATGGGGCGGGAAGCAGCAGTGGGCTGCAGAGAAGGGTACGCATGGAGCGGCTGCAGGGGGTGGACACAGAGAGTCGGGATGAAGGGAGTGCGGCTGCAGGTGGGAGGGAGTAAAGGATTGGACGAAAGGGCGGGACGCAGGAAGCAGCTGCAGGGGAGCGCTGTAGGGGGTGGAACACAGGGATCGGCTGCAGGGCGGAACGGGTGAGGCTGCAGGGGCGGGGTGCAGAGTCGGCTCTAGGGGGCGGACAAGGAGTCGGCTGTAATGGGCAGGACGTAGGAGGGCAGCAGGAGTGGGACGGAGTGGATCGGCTGTAGGGGGAGGGACACGGGAGCGCTCTAGGGGCGGAACACAGGGAAGCAGCCTAGGGGCAGCATACAGGGGGATCGGTCTAGGGGGCGGGGACACAGGAGTGCGCTGCAGGGGCGGGACGCGCAGTGAGTGGCTGTAGGGGGCGGATGCAAGAGGCGGCTTGCAGAGGCGCGGACGCAGGAATGCGGATGCAGGGGCGGGGACAGAGTGGAGGGGCTGTAGTGGGGCGGGAACGCAGGGATCAGCTACAGGGAGTGGGGACGAGGGGATCAGCTGCAGGGAGATGGAGCGCTGAGGGGAGAAAGGGATGCAGGGGACCGGCTGCAGGAGGCAGAATGCAGGGAGAGGGACGCAGTGGATGTAGGACGCATGTGATCGGCTGAAGGGGTGGACGCATAGGAGCGGCTGTGAGGGGGAAACGAGAGTTCGGCTGTAGGGGTGGGACGCAGGAGTGCGGCTGTAGGGGTGGGATCAGAGGTGCGGCTGTAGGGGCGGGAGACACAGGAGAGCTTGATGTAGGACGCAGGTGATCGCTGCAGGAGGGTGGCTGCAGGGGCGGGATTCAGAGGTGCGGCTGTAGGGGGCGGAACGCAGGAGAGCAGATGCAGGGGCGGGACGCAGAGGTGCGGCTGTAGGGGGCAGGACGCAGAGGTGGGGGCTGTAGGAGAGGTGGGAGCGCAGAGGTGCGGCTGTAGGAGGTGGGACGCAGAGTGCGGCTGTAGGGGGCAGGACACAGGAGAGCTGATGTAGGACGCAGGTGATCGGCTGCAGGAGGGTGGCTGCAGGGGCGGGACGGCAGGAAGAGCAGATGCAGGGGCGGGACGCAGAGGTGCAGCTGTAGGGGGCAGGACGCAGGAGTGCGGCTGTAGGGGCGGGACGCAGGAGAGCAGATGCAGGGGCGGGACACAGAGGTGCGTGTAGGGGGCAGGATGCAAGAGGGTGCTGTAGGGGCGGGACGCAGGAGAGCTTGATGTAGGACGCAGGTGATCGGCTGCAGGAGGGTGGCTGCAGGGGCGGGATTCAGAGGTGCGGCTGTAGGGGCGGAACGCAGGAGAGCAGATGCAGGGGCGGGACGCAGAGGTGTGGCTGTAGGGGGCAGGACGCAGGAGTGCGGCTGTAGGGGCAGGATGCAAGAGTGCGGCTGTAGGGGCAGGACACAGGAGAGCATGATGTAGGACGCAGGTGATCGGCTGCAGGAGGGTGGCTGCAGGGGCGGGATTCAGAGGTGCGGCTGCAGGGGCGGGACGCAGGAGAGCAGATGCAGGGGCGGGACGCAGAGGTGCAGCTGTAGGGGGCAGGACGCAGGAGTGCGGCTGTAGGGGGCGGGACGCAGGAGAGCAGATGCAGGGGCGGGAGGCAGAGGTGCGGCTGTAGGGGCAGGATGCAAGAGTGCGGCTGTAGGGGGCGGGACGCAGGAGAGCTTGATGTAGGACGCAGGTGATCGGCTGCAGGAGGGTGGCTGCAGGGGCGGGATTCAGAGGTGCGGCTGTAGGGGGCGAACGCAGGAGAGCAGATGCAGGGGCGGGACGCAGAGGTGTGGCTGTAGGGGGCAGGACGCAGGAGTGCGGCTGTAGGGGGCAGGACGCAGGAATGTGGCTGTAGGAGGTGGGACGCAGGAGTGCGGCTGTAGGGGCAGGATGCAAGAGTGCGGCTGTAGGGGCAGGACACAGGAGAGCATGATGTAGGACGCAGGTGATCGGCTGCAGGAGGGTGGCTGCAGGGGCGGGACGCAGTGGAGCGACTGTAGTAGGGGGTGGGATGCAGGGGAGCGGCTGTGTAAGAAGGTGGCCCAGGGTGGTAGTCCCAGCCGAGTCAACTTAAGAACAGTCAGTAAACACCCCAGGTACCTTGCTCAGAGATGAGAGAAAGAAAAAAAAAAAGGTACAACACTGGCTTCCCGCTCTCTTCCTAACACTGTCCACGACGGAACCCACAACGGCCCCGATAGCCGAAATTAAGCAGTAGTCCACTCGCTGGGATCTGGACGCTTGTAGTCCCTTCAGCGGGGGGCCCCTCCGAAGTCCTGGGGCCCATGTTGCGGTCCTTAGTCCGGGGCAGCAGATTCTCTCCCCTCCTGGGGTCTGGCAATGCCCCGGATGCTGCTATACACCTGCAGGGCTACTTCGCGCTGCTGACTGGAAGCAGCTGCTTCACCCCAGCCCACAAAATTAACTCATTGCTGTCTCTGACGATACGCAGGCAGCAATAATACATAGACGATTTAAAGGGGAACTTCCCACAATAAAATAATGCAAACACATACATTGTCAGACAACAAACATGAGGCATCACTTGACAGGCAAAAAGGGTCGCATAGGTCCCGAGTAGAGGAGGGGCAAACGAGGGTCTCCGCTACCCTCTTACACCCCTCGCTCCTAAAACACGGCCGTCCCCGGCCATTATAGCCCTTGCTAAATTTAGCAGCATTTTACATATAAAATTTTAGTGTATTCAAGTTCCAAGCGACATTAACATAAGAGTTCCAGTCCCTCTGTATATGGGTCCACATGACGCTGGTCCCCTCGCTCCGGAGACCGTCAGGAAACACAAGTCTATAGTCCATGGAAACACATAAAAAATGTTTCACAGTCCATAAGTCATACGTCTTCCACAATGGCCGTTTGGCCCTTTAGCACTGGTGGGCCCCATTCCTCCTTTCAGCGGACCACGGACCCCTAAACGGTGGTGGACTGCATTTTAACAGGGGGCTAGTCCAAGGATAGAATGGGACACACAGTTCAGCAGCCACACCCAAAGTTATTATTTTATTATTATTCATTTTTATAGCGCCATTTATTCCATGGCGCTTTACATGTGAGAGGGGGCGAGTATGGATAAGTACAATAAACTGAGCAACACAGGACACACATAAGTAGAGAAGAGATGAGGCCCTGCCCCCGCGAGGGCTCACAGTCTACAGGGGAGAGAGGACCCTGCCCGCGAGGGCTCACAGTCTACAGGGGGAGAGAGGACCCTGGGGCCACACGAGGGCTCACAGTCACAAGGGGGAGAGAGGACCCTGCCCGCGAGGGCTCACAGTCTACAGGGGGAGAGAGGACCCTGCCCGCGAGGGCTCACAATCTACAGGGGATGGGTGAGGATACACTAGGAGAGGGTAGAGCTGGTCGTGCGGCGGTTCAGTAGACTAAGGATCACTGCAGTTTGTAAGAGAAAAAAGGAACAGCATCCCATCCAGGTAGAAGTATAACAAGTCTTTATTCAGCCACCATAAAACACGACGTTTCGGCCATTGTAAGGCCTTTATCAAGTATACAAAACAGGGCAAAATGGCGTCCTTAAATGATGTGGAGAAGCCAATCATCATCCAGGAACCGCCCACAATTCAAATAGACATATATAACATATTATACATCATTGTTCAATTTAAAACAGTGATCATAGCTCAGAATAGTGACATCACAAAATATTACAGCAATGTTCTAAATATGTTTGTAATATTCAATAGATTACCTCATGTAAACAATATCAAATCCTTATCAGCCAATAGATGATCCGCTACTTCCTTATCCCATTGTAGTGTTGTTCCAATCGTATTCTCACTAACTGCAGCGTCTTCCATAGCCAATACGCAGCAACTTGTCAGCGCTTAACCAGAGCTTCCCTCCAATCGCTCGCAAGAATACATAACGGGAAACTCACTTAACTCACGCCCCCTTAAGTGGTAAACAAAGGCACATGTCTGGAAGTCATCGCAGCAAAACGCTAGGTAAATCAGTGACCGTCAGCGTCATCCGACGTAAGGTCATGTGATAACCCCAGCACAAGCTTAATCTCAGAGACGTCATGGCCAAAACGTCCAGCATATCGCGTGATCACTGGCATCATCCGATACCAGATCACATGGCATACTGTGTCGCCACAATCGCGCATGCGCAATGAACCCTGCTATTTCCAATACCCCCTAGAGGCTATCATCAGAGAATCAGCCGATCACATGACCGTCAGCAATACAAAATCAACACAAAGCACCAGTAGCTGGCTAACTAATGCATATTGAATGTGGTATATCATAAAATAATGCTCAAGCTCTGAAAATAAGAAGTAGAGAAATCCCAAAAATATAATGTACTAATCTACACAAAAATAATATGTACACAAAGCGACCAAAAAACATTATCAATCTAAAGAACGTAAGTGATGTCATGCTCCCATCAGGAACTATTGGGTCACCAAATGCTCCAATCACTTCAGATTATCTTCCTAAAAAACAACAAACATGAATAAAATATATATCTAAAAACAAACGCAGAATTCTGATGTGAGAATTACCTAGCACAAATATGTAGATTATATTCTAAATTCAGCCCCTTTGGTTGCAATGCCTCCAAGATGGAAATCCAACGAAGTTCTTTCTGTTTGAGTAACTTAATCCTGTCACCCCCTCTTCTAAGGGGTGGAACCCCATCGATAACCCTAAATCTCAACTGACTAACCAAGTGTCTACATTCAACGAAATGCTTAGATACCGGCAGCTCCATCAATTTCGTCCTGATAGTACTTTTGTGTTTACTTATCCTGGCCTTCACTTCCATCGTCGTCTCACCTATGTACATGAGTCCACACGGACACATGAGCATGTAGATTACAAAACTAGATGTGCAAGAATATCGTTCCTGGATTAGGAAACGTTGGCCCGTGCGTGCGTGATTAAAACTATCACCCTTGATGATATTACCACAGCATGCACAGTTCAAACACGGAAAATTTCCATTTTTCGGAGGCCCAAAGTCAACTGTCTAGGTACTTTTGAAGGGCCGATGTCAATTTGACCAACTTATCTTTCAAATTACGCCCTCGTCTATATGATAGTAGTGGCTTATGTGTAAATTCAGTCACTTGTGGTAAACCTCTATGCAGCACACCCCAATGCTTGTTCAAAATATTCCCTATTTTGCCACTAATAGGGCAATAGGTAGAAACAAAAGGGACTCTTTTAGGGAGATCTTAATACGTTTGTTTCTCACATCTTCCAATGTTGTCTTTAAAGCTTTCTCCTTGAACTTTCTAAGATCCCTTTCAGGATAACCCCTTCTGATGAATCTCTCACACATTTGATCAAGCTTTCTATCCAATATAGCCTCATCTTTCACTATCCTACGTACTCTCAGCATCTGACTCCAAGGCAGAGACTCTATCATTTTCCTTGGGTGATTACTATCAAATACCAGGAGATTATTCCTATCAGTGTCCTTTATGAATAAATCAGTGCACAACAATCCATTATGTTTGTACACTAAAGTATCCAGAAACTGAATCTGGTCAAAAGAGTGTGTCATGGTAAACTTCAGCTCAGAAAAAACTGTATTCAGATAATTATGGAAAGATACTAGATCATTAATGTTGCCTTCCCAAACACAGAAAATATCATCAATATAGCGCCACCAGGCTCTGACATGGCGCCAGTGGGTGGAACTGTACACATGCTGGTCCTCGAATACCGCCATGTAGATGTTTGCATAAGTGGGCGCCACATTGGACCCCATGGCGGTACCACGCAACTGTAGGAAGTATTCATCCCCAAAAAGAAAAAAATTCTTTCTGAGGACAAACTCCAACAGTGCCAGGACCAGCTGTGCACCATCTGGGGCCATGTCAGAGCCCGACAGCACCACACCAACAGCTTCCAAACCCCGTTCGTGTTTAATAGAGGTATACAGTGATGTAACATCAAATGAAATGAGAATTGTGTCTTCCGTGATGTTCAGACCCTCAATCTTACTCAGAAAATGGTTAGTGTCCATAATATAGGATCTGGCCTCCATAGCAAAGTGACGTAGCACTTTGTCAAGAAAAATGGATACCTTACTACATAAAGAACCACGCCCAGACACTATTGGGCGCCCAGGGGGGATTCATCAGATCTTTATGAATCTTAGGCAAGGTGTACAGAATCGGAGTCACTGGAAATTCCACCAAAAGAAAATCAGAAAGTTTTTGGTCTATCAAACCATTAGACAATACATCATTAATCAATATTCTCAATTCACTCTGAAAACTTGGTGTGGGATCTCTAGACAATTTTGCATAGACTGCCGTATCTAATAGTTGACCACATCTTACATGTTAACTGATGTGGACTATAATGTATTGTCCAAAGGACTGTCGTTTTGCCCTACCAACTATCCAGATTGGTTTAGTATAGAATGTGACCTGTTTGCCTTTTACAGGAGACTAAGATTAGCGGTATATGTTAATGAGAGTGTTGATACACCTATTGCTGCAATCAATGATGTCTCTATGGGTTTTGCTTTACAGGATTTTGGTCTCTTTAACAAAAGCAACTTTCAACCCCCTGTTAAAAACAATTTTGTGGAATCATATATCCAATTGGTTGAAAAAGATATAGCCAGATTGAGACAGAATGGTGCAGGTCCATTTAAAAGAGGGAATTTAACACACAATGAGAGACAGGTGTTGGATAAACTCTCAGGCAATACAGCTATCACCATCAGGGCAGCTGACAAGGGCGGGGCCCTGGTTGTGATGGATACTCATAAATATAGGGCTGAAATTTGTGGTCAACTATTAGATACGGCAGTCTATGCAAAATTGTCTAGAGATCCCACACCAAGTTTTCAGAGTGAATTGAGAATATTGATTAATGATGTATTGTCTAATGGTTTGATAGACCAAAAACTTTCTGATTTTCTTTTGGTGGAATTTCCAGTGACTCCGATTCTGTACACCTTGCCTAAGATTCATAAAGATCTGATGAATCCCCTGGGCGCCCAATAGTGTCTGGGCGTGGTTCTTTATGTAGTAAGGTATCCATTTTTCTTGACAAAGTGCTACGTCACTTTGCTATGGAGGCCAGATCCTATATTATGGACACTAACCATTTTCTGAGTAAGATTGAGGGTCTGAACATCACGGAAGACACAATTCTCATTTCATTTGATGTTACATCACTGTATACCTCTATTAAACACGAACGGGGTTTGGAAGCTGTTGGTGTGGTGCTGTCGGGCTCTGACATGGCCCCAGATGGTGCACAGCTGGTCCTGGCACTGTTGGAGTTTGTCCTCAGAAAGAATTTTTTTCTTTTTGGGATGAATACTTCCTACAGTTGCGTGGTACCGCCATGGGGTCCAATGTGGCGCCCACTTATGCAAACATCTACATGGCGGTATTCGAGGACCAGCATGTGTACAGTTCCACCCACTGGCGCCATGTCAGAGCCTGGTGGCGCTATATTGATGATATTTTCTGTGTTTGGGAAGGCAACATTAATAATCTAGTATCTTTCCATAATTATCTGAATACAGTTTTTTCTGAGCTGAAGTTTACCATGACACACTCTTTTGACCAGATTCAGTTTCTGGATACTTTAGTGTACAAACATAATGGATTGTTGTGCACTGATTTATTCATAAAGGACACTGATAGGAATAATCTCCTGGTATTTGATAGTAATCACCCAAGGAAAATGATAGAGTCTCTGCC